>LR751648.1:135205-149495 GCA_902729485.2 Mus minutoides | reverse complement strand
AATGTAGCTGTTTAAAAAAAGAAAAAGTGCTTGTTTTGTGAATAACTCTCTTAGGTTTAGTTTCCACACACAGGGTACCTCTCCTTGCTATTGTTACTTATCCCTCTGTACCTGTGATGTTTTGTTTCATTTTACTTTGTTATTGTATTAGTTAGGACTTGCTCTGAGTACAGTTGACATTCCAGAGGCCTCTCTGCCTCCTGCCTGGGTCTCTGTAGGAAGCCCTGACAGGATCTTTGCCTGCTCCTGTCACTGTGTCACTGCACACAGGGTTTCAAGTGTCACTTTAGTTTCTTAATGGAGCTAGGATCAGCTTCCATACTCAGCCTTTTTTCTCTTCTCAGATACAGAGCAGTAATTTTTTGGTTATTCATTTTTTTTGTTTGTCTTTGTTTTTTTTGTTTTTTGTTTTTTTTTTGGTGTGTGTGTGTGTGTGTGTGTGCTGTTGTTGTTGTTATTGTTCATTCATTTGGTTTTGTTTTTTGGCTGATTCTTGCTTTTTTTACCCCCAAACCTCAAGTTGCATCCAAATTGCAAATACCAATATACTCAACTATGGCAGGCCACATCTTCACACTTCAAGTCATCACTGTCTGCCTTGCCTTCGTGCTACAGTTAAAAGATTCAACTTTAAGCAGGAATTCTGAGGTCACCCACACTGGTTCAGGGGAGACAGAAGGATTTAAAAGTACATTCCTCTTTTATCTAGACAGAATCTTTACCATGCCTTTGTTTCCCCTGTGGGGCCCTTGATTATAGAATGCACCCTTCACTCCAATACCTGCTAGGACAGGTTTTTGGTTATTTTTTCTTTAAACAAGGTATTCATTTTATTTCTTAATGGTTTGTTTATATATATATATATATATACATATATATATATATATATATACACACACACATATATATACACACACACACACACACACACACACACACACACACACACACACACACACACACACATATATATATATATATATATATATATATATATATATATATATATATGTGATATTTTCTTTATTTACATTTCAAATGTTACCCTTTCCTGGTTTCCCCTCTGAAAACTTCCATACCACCTCTCTCTGCTCACCAACACACCCACTCCCATTTCCTGGCCCTGCCATTCCCTTATACTGGGGCACAGAGCCTTCACAGGACCAAGGGCCTCTCCTCCCATTGATGACTAACAAGGCCATCCTCTGCTACATATGCAGCCGAAGCCATGAATCCCACCATGTGTGCTCTTTGGTTGGTGGTTTAGTCCCTGGGAGCTCTGGGGATGCTGGTTAGTTCATATTGCTGTTCCTCCTATGGGACTGTAACCCCTTCAGCTCCTTGGGTCCTTCCTCTAGCTCCTCCATTGAGGACCCTGTGCTCAATCCAATGGTTGGCTATGAGCATCCACCTCTGTATTTGTCAGGCACTGGTAGAGCTTCCCATGAGATAGCTATAACAGGCTTCTACCAGCAAACACTTGTTGGCATAAAGTCGGGCTACTTTAAGGCATTCTGGAGAACAGTCCCATCAGTCAATCAACAAAATAACAAGTCAGTCAAATACATACAAACTAACAGTACAGAGGAGTTTCTAACTAGGCTACAATCTTTCTTGCCAAGCACTAGTGCCTGGATTTGAATCCCTTGTACCCATGTAAGGCTGGGCTTGGAAGCCTTTGCCCGCAATCCCAGTGCTGGAGGGTGGAGGCAAGTGACCCTGGAGCTCACTGGCCAGCCACTAGAGCCAAAAGAGAAAGTTCCAGGTTTAGTGAGAATACCTGCTCACAGAATAAAGTGGAGACCAATTCAGGAAATGCTCAACATACACCTTTGTCCTCTACGCATGCCCACGCAGGGGAACATGCATACACATACATGCACATACAGACAGGCACACGCGAGGGTTGGAGGGTAGCTGGCAGAGCATTTAAACTTAACTTCATCTCAAAGTCTATATTCTAGAACTTCTCAAAGGCTCAGAATAAATACCAAAGTCAGGACAATGTAAATGTAAAAGCTTTCAGGACAGTATAATTATTTTAACCTATAAGACCTGAAAGGACATTTAGATAAAACATCTATACTCTTTTAAAGACTTGGAGAAATTATTGTAATACGTGAAAATCAATTTTCATGTACTTAAGGCCCCAGATAAGGTATCTATAAAAGCTTTAAGCCCAGTGGGTAGGCGCTTAACATCAGTGCTGTCTTCGTTCTGTTTTGTAACATCTTAGTTGAAGCATGTGCATCTAATCTTATTGGGACTTAGATTTTACGGCGCAGACCTGATAGGTTTTCTGACCTTGCTCTCTTCCTCAAGTCAATGTCATTTCTCTTCTGAAGCTCCATATTGATGGGAGCCCATCGTGCGTTCTGATTAAAGGTGGAAACCGAATGCTCCCAGCATGACTGAACTCATCCATTGTGCTAACTGCAAGTACATGCCATCATTAAGAAACAAATCCAGAGATTTTTAGCTTCTGTTTTATTTATTGATTTCTTTAAAATGGCCTCAGACCATGTCTCATTTCATTGGCTTTGATTAACAGTCGTGAATGGATGTGTACACAGTGTATTGGGGCAGTTGTGATGGGGAAGGTCATATTCACAGAAGAGGGTGACTTGGCTAGCAATAGGATGTTAAGGTTTCCACACATTTAAGAGTGAAATCATTCCATGAGCATCTCAGGGTCACTTATCTGAGAATGAAAAAAAAAAAAAAAAAAAGCCCAATAAAGCAAAATGATTGAACAGACCAGAGGCCGAGGATTGAAAAGGGGAAACCTTTTATGTAATGGCTTATCTTTAATTTTATTCTTTCTCTAAGAGTTTATAGTCCTTTCCTAATTTGAAAAAGCTCATTTTCCCCCCTAGGCCCTTGGGCACAATGAGTTGTTAACTTAGTAACTGATAATTACTAACTGCTCAGTCTTACTTGTATTTTAATTAAATGGTTGCTACGTTTAGTCTGTTTGGTTCATTTTTTTCCATTTCTGTTTAAAAAGATTTTATTTCTGACAGCAGGTGACCCTGGTGCCACATGGCTCCTAACAGCTTGTTGACCTTAGGACCTGCCATCCATTCCTCTGCCTTGTCTACCTGCAGAAGCTGCAGTCCTTTGTGAAAGCAAATGCAGTGGGCTGCCTTTGCATCCAAGCAAGTGAGAACTGGTCAGGTCTTACTGCATCTTGTCGGATGTCGATCATTGTGCTAAGAAATGTTCTTCATTATTTTCTAATGTCATAAATACTGTTTCTTTGTTTGTTTTGTACTAAATAGCTTGTATCAGATCAGACAGGGTAACCTAGAGAAAGAGAATTAATACAGTGTGTGTGTGTGTGTGTGTGTGTGTGTGTGTGTGTGTGTATGTGTGTTATATAAGGGGATTTGAGTTTACTTACAGAACAGGGCTGCACAATCCATTAATGATTACATGCTTGTTGGAGAAATGGAGAACCAAGTCAGTACCCAATCTGGGAAGAAGCTGCAACAGCTTCATCAACACAGTGCTGAATGCTAAAATCAGTGGCACTGATCTGTGCAGACAGGCTGCAGAAGCTGGAATCTCCCTGTCAGTGGGATAGCCTCACTCACACCAGGGGGCTTGGAGGTGAACATGCTGCCTTCTCTCACCTTCCTGCTTCTCCTGGGCTCCCAGCATGTTGGGAGGGGCCTGTACAGTCAGGGCAAGCTTCCCTGCCATCAATGTTCCATGTATCACAAGTCTCTGAAAGTACTGACCCCCTTAGTTAAGTCAGGGTGACAGTAAAAAAACAGCCATTCTATCGGTTCCCGTTTTAAAAGTATGTCCACTGAAACCCAGAATGGTTGATAATCTATTTTCTCTCTCTCTCTCTCTCTCTCTCTCTCTCTCTCTCTCTCTCTCTCTCTCTCATTTTTAATCTTCTTTAGTTTTCATTAGTTTTTTTAGAGTTCATACTCTGTATTTTGATGACATTCACTTTTACCTCCTTCCCTTAACTCTTCCCAGATCAGTCAGTTCCTCCTCACAGACCAGTGCCTCCTCCCTACCCCCAAAATTTATGCCCCATTTTGAAAAAATTAATAATCCATCAACTTCAATTTGTGATATCTATATACTTTGTTGCAAGATATTTAATCACCATATGAACCCTGAGATTGTGTTTACTGGAAAAACTTGTTTCTGGTTGTGGAGGGGCTCAGCCTTAGCACACACCTCTAATCCCTCTTGCTGAAATATACACACATGCCCTAAATGCATACCCTTAATCCCAAATAATAAAGGTAAAGTTAGTTGGCAGAGGGAAGCACCTCTTTTGAAAGTGATATCTAATTGAGTAGCAGACAAAGTGATTAATTAGAGAAAGATTTGACAGAATAGGATATGCCCAACTCCAACTCTCCTGAGGAGAGGAAGGGGAGCTACTTGAAGGGCAATTTAGACACACACACACACACACACACACACACATATACAGACACATAAACAGACACACACACAGAGACAGAGACAGACAGACATACACACACACACACACACACACACACAGAGAAAGACAGAGACACACAGAAAGAGACACAGAGACACACAGACAGAGACACAGAGACACACATACACAGACAAAGAGACAAAGACAGAGAGAGACAGACAGACAGACAGACAGACAGAGACACACATACACAGAGGCAGAAATAGAAACACAGAGACACACATATACATACACAGAGACAGAGACACAGAGAGAGACACATACACACGCATACACACATGGTGGGGGGGGGGCAGTGAGGCAGTTAGGCAGTTTTACTGGGACAGTTGTACAGAGACAGGTTGCAGAGAAAGAACAAGCTAGACATAGGTCAAGACAGAAGGAGCCAGAATATTAGAACATATTGCCAAAGTTAATATGAGGCCAAAAGAGAAGCCAGATTGAACCATTCAGCTTGGATAGGAGTTTGACGCAGAAGAGCTGAGTCAACCAGACAGTCAGAGTTCAAAAAGAGCTAGAAAGGGTGAGCTTATTCAGCAGCAAGTCTCAGAGACTGAAAAAAGTCTAGGCCTATAGATTAAAGTGAGGCTAGAAGCTTCCAGGAGTAGGCCTAGGTTAGCAGACAGAGGGAGACAATTAGTCTCTGAGACAACACTTAAATTATCAGGCAAATAAAAGATACTTTACAATACTCCAGCGTATGAGGCTTGACAATGGATGGTGGCTGAGCCACCAGAAATCATACTCTTCAGGAAAACTGAATCTCCCTCTCCCAGAAGCCACTTAATTTCAAAAGTTTCTCAGTTGGATGTAGGGTCTCATGAACCCCTTTTTGCTTTGTGCTGGAAGGTTGACAACTTTGATCTCATTCAGGTTTTTTATAAGCCAACACAGATACATGGTCATAATTACTGCTGTCCTGTCTTGTCCAGAGGAACAACTCATCCTTACCACACTCATCAGTGTTTATGAATGATGGGGTCTGAATTTGAGCAGAGTGTCTGGTGCCCAAGCAATGCTGTATCATACACCTACACAGCCGTGTATAGGCATACAACAGTGCACACAGCTCAATAGCATCATGGTCAGGAGCGTCACTCTACTGTTGATTGTTGCATTAACTAACCAGTGAGTGAGGTGATGTTTCATGCTCCTGTGCACTGTATCTTCTGATCTAACAATCGCTGTATCCTTTCTGATGTCAAGCCTCACCTTCAATGTTTTGCTGGAGTAGCCACATGTATTCTTTCAGAATAAAGCTGCAGTCTATATTAGAGGATACATCTATTGGTCTAGGCTGGTTACTCATAACTTTATTTGAGATCCTATGTCTATGGACTTTGCAGAAGTCAGTATTTGAAAGAGTATTCTGGTAGAGATGGGAAAATAGATGCACTGAGCATAGGATTTTCAAAATAGCAACACATGGGGATGTACTCTTGGTACAGTGAGCATCTAATTTACTAGAGGAAAGATAGTGAAATGGGGTGACGTATCCGTTAGGAGATATGTCATAAAACCCTCTGGGGCTCTTTTTAGATGGCATCACATTCTTCTCACCTTGAGCCTACCTCGTCTCTCCTACGCAGAGTCCCTATCATGGAGAATCCAGTCAGCCAGCGTGGAACATTTTCATCAGCAGGAAATCATGTCACCTGTCAGGGAGTGCTTCCAGTGGAAAGACTTGTCAGGTAAAAGAAGCAAACACAAAGCTGTTATTGAGAATTGCTCTACAAACAGGCTGTGGAGCAGACACACCAAACTATTAAAATGCTCAGGAGATAATATCACAGCTGAGAATATGGGTTTCATATTGGCTTGGGTAAGTCCCAAACTCCGTAGAAAAGGATGATTATAACACTCTATATCTCATAAAGATACTGTGAAGCTTAAATGAGTTCCTGGTCATTAATCATGTAAATACAACTTTGCTCTTCCTGAAGTCTCTATCTGCCCCTCTTCATCTAAGGAGACTTCTAAAGTTGTCCACAAGTTTTTCTCTCTGTGTTGTACCTATGCTCTGTGCTGGAATTTGTCTCCAGGTAGTGAGCTCACCCTTTAGAGACCTTGCTCCATTCACTTCTGTTCTGTCACACGTCACTAGTCATCTTTGTCTGTGTTAAGTGTTTTGAGGACCATTTTTCAATGCATGCATTTCAAGCGAGAGAAAATACTTTTCTTCTTACTCTGCTATTAATAGAAATTCAAAGTGTATCCTTATGTGTGGAATAGATTTACTTCTGTGTCTTTTGGACCCTAGCATTTGGATGCCAGGTTCAGTTATTTTGAAGAATTTGTATAGTGTTTCTTTGGTGAAATTACTGTGGCCTTCCTGGATCTCAGGTACATGTGAGAAAGGGTTCTTCCATTATTTTCCATGTTCACAAGTTTACCAACTGCAATTATGTCAAATAATGTTTTGCTGGGGCACACAAGTAAAAGGATGTCTTGCTAAAGCAGATGCATGAAAAAGTGTTTCCCTGAAGCTTTGCTATAGCAAACACAAAAAAGGATGGGTGGTGAAGGAATATAAATATCACCCCACCAACATGGCATACACATGATACACATACATACACTTAAGCACTTATATACACACATGAAATGAAAGTATGTCTTTTTAAAAGAATAGAACTATTCATTTCTGATTTGATGCCAGAATTTGAGCTTTTCCTTTTATTGCTTCCTGCCTGTATTAATTCCTATATCTCTGTGCTTTGTGTCTGTTGGGGGAAGGTGCTGGGGGTGAGGGGCAGAGAATTGTTTGGTTTGCTCTGCCTTTCTATTCTTTGCTAACTACATGCATGTATTGGTTCACCTTACAAAATGTTGTTGAGAGAAACTAGCTAAAGAACTGCTCATGAGGTTCTTGCGGCTTCTTGCCACTCCAATGGCCTTGGGCTGGTTGGTGAACCTTGCAGTTTCTTCAGGACTGAATTACAGCTGCTGGTTCATGTGTGGTGTCTGCTTGCCAAGACTACTAAACTGTAGCTGCTGATTCCTATTTGGTGTTTGCCACAAGACCAAACTGCTGACAAAGAAGATGCAACTTTCCACCAAAGAATTATTGCTAGACAGGTCCACTAGCCCCATATCCTATTAACTTTTCCTTTCACTACCTCCTCTCAAGATGAGAGGTTGAATATTTATTAAAATAGGCTGAAAAATATATGAATATGACTACATTAGTGCTTTCTCATTCATTGGCTAGCAGGTGAGCCTGACTGCGCTTACTCATTCATTCACTCATTCACTTATCCATTCATTCTCCTTCTGGAGATATCCTCATGCATGCTAGGCAAGTGGTCTACCAGTGAGCTTCTTCCACTGTAGCAAACATATAAAAGGATGCATGAAGAAGGAGTATAAATATGACTCCAAAGACAGTGAGAGAGAGAGAGAGAGAGAGAGAATATTGATGTACTTAATTATTAATGAAATTACTGCTTCATGTCTTAACATGTTTGACTCAAAGACTTTCTACAAATTGTTATAATCTCTTGTTGCAATTACTAGTTATGATAGGCACATCACTCCATATTTGATGGAGTACCTTCCAGCTTGCTGCCATTTATTTCCCTCAATCTCAGTTCTTTAAATGACTTACTCCCTTTACTACCCAGCAAGACTTTCAGATTATCTTAAATTTATTTTCCTGTCCCCAATACTGAAGTAAATATTTTCTCTAAGGAAGACTGGTTCCACTTAATGAAGTGCAATATTTAGAAAAATAACTGTGCCCAGTTCCTCTCGGTGCCAGATCCTTTTGGTGTGTACAGTTAGGAATGATGGATGAGAAAAGTATATATGCATGTGCAGATGTGTCCTCTTGTATCTATTTGACTGCTTTCACCATTTGTTTGCTGTGACTCTCTTCTCTGGAAGGATTTTCAAGGATTTAATGTATTTCTTCTGCAAATATGTTTCTTTTCATCCTGGATTTCTTTGTTCATGAACAATCTCCTCTAGTCTTACAACCACTAAGGCCATTCATACTTTTCTTATATAATCTTTATTATGTTCTTTCTATCTTAATTTGTTGTATGATGCATCTCAAAACCCAGTCCTCCTGTCTATCTAAAACTTTGCCACTTAGATGAACACCCATTACCTCTTTCTTCTGCTCTCTAATCACCATCATTTTCCTCTCTGCTGTCATGTGTTCACACTGGCTTAAATCCCATCAATGCAGCAATGGGTGCAATCTATCTTTCTGTCTCTAGAGTAGTTCACAGAGCATCTACATCCTGCTGTCACCAATAACATGATTCTCCTCCTTTTAAAGCCCAGATACTATGTCATTGTGCACATACAAATTTTCTGTATCAACATATCTGTTGGGACATAAATCAAATATCTAACTGTATAATTTTTCAGTTGATATGGGACTTAAGTTACCCTTCTGAATACATAGTCCCAAGTATATATCTGGGTCCTATGGAACTTTCATTTTTAATCTTTTAAGCACCTCAATAGTTTTTTTTTTCTTTTCTGAAATGTCTATACTAATTTATGCTTTCACCAAAAATGTGATAATTGTTACCCTTTCTCCAGAACCTTAACAATGCTTGGTGTCTTTTGTCTTCTTGTGTTCTAGCAACTTTGTTTAGCATATGCTAGAATATAAATATGTATAAGCATGCCCTTTCCTTGTCAAAAGTAGTCTTTTACATAACAAAATTCTAACACATTTTATGTAACTAAAGGAAAATTGAATCTGTAAATTATCAAAAGGGGGTACTAAGATTATGTGAGACAATGCATTTCACAGAGAGTTTTTGTTTTGTCTTGTCTTGTCTTGTTTTGTTTTGTTTGTTTCAATCAGGGTTTCTCTGTGTGGTAGTGGCTATCTTGGAAATCACTTTAGACTTGGGTGGGCCTAAAATCAGAGATCCACCTGCCTCTGTCTCCTACATGCTGGGATTAAAGGTGTGAGCCACAGCTACTGAGCTTCACATAAAGCATTTATCTCCTTAACTTAATTTAATGAAATAAAGTCAATTTGTGTTTTGTCTGACTGGCTAAAACTTTAAATGTTCCAGACTTCCTTTTGCTTGTTTTATTGGTTTTTCAAAGTAATTTTATTATTTATTTAAAAATATATGTTTCATATAATATTTTGATTACACACACACACACACACACACACACACACACACCTACTCTCTTAAAAGAGTAAGCATAAGATTTAAGCTTGACATTGTAAATTGTTCTTATTGCCTAACTGGGGTTAGTCTACATTTTGATGTCTTCTTTTGGTGCCAACTTCCCATGACATCCAGCTATGGTGTCTGGGACTGGGGATACTCAGCCTGTGTCTGAAGGCTGTCCCCATCATAGATCCTTGGGTGTTCACAGACAGCTACAAAAGTAGGTCACAGCAATCACCAATTTCATACCTGTACATCAATATGACTTTTCTGTCTAGACCTGCTATTGCTTGCCTGATATTGTTGTCTCTCATTTTTATGGCTTGGCAACAGAAGTCAACTGCAAACATAGTACTAGTGGTGATAGTCCTGTGTTTTGTTCTGAATCTTTAGGGTCAGGAGTAACATTGCCCAGGGACCATACATGATAAGGTCCTGTCAGGCTACCTTTTCCTGTAGCTAACTCCCAGGCCTCCATGGTAAGTTGGCTTTAGGCTAGGAGACAATCCTAGTGAGGGTAGTTGTATTTCTAATCTCATCTTTTTCACATATGATGGATTTATGAGCAATCTACACACTTTTCCAACCTTTTTATTTTATAGATGAGAGACAAGAAGCTTCCTGATAATTATACAGTTCATACCTGTGGTAGCATCATTCTGGTGTCAGCTCTCTCCTCTGTGTTAGTTGGAAGATATGTGGGAATATATTGCCATTTTAGGTGCTTTCATTCTTTTGAATCTCCTCTTTTCCATCCTATGGCCTGGGTCATGTCTTCAGTCCTTTTTATAATAACTTTTCTAATGTGTGTACAAAGGTTTAGAATGTTTCTGTATTGATTATGACACTGAGCCTTTTCTATGTATCCACTGTACACTTGCATGTCTTTTCAAAAATATCTTTTAGATTTTCTACCTAGCTTTATGATCAGATTGTTTATTTTCTTACTCTCAAGAAGTTTATATTTCTTACACATTTAACATGAATCCCTTATCAGATACATGTTTATTCTAATCTATTCAATTTTATTAAATATATATCACACAGAAGTTTGTTGGCTTGACACTATGTCAGTTATTTTGCTATTGTTGTTCAAGCTGACAGGGTGACAACAAACACAATGTTTCCTTGAAGTGAATGAGACCTCAATGTGTATTTCCCATTCTTCTTAACCTTTAAACATTTCATCTTTGTTGAGAAAGCTATTCTCCCTTCTCAACTCTATACTCTATTTCATCCACTTCAAAGGATATTTCCCTGGATGAGTTCCATATTCATCTCAGCAGAAGGATACACAGTTGTTCATAAAGAGACATATAAAAATCTTTAGAATTTGTATTCTGGGTGTAATAGGAATTACTTGTCTCTTAATACATAGTAGAAAAAAACGATGAAAATAACATGGGAAAAATAGAAGGACCAGTATCACAATAAGATTTTATTTGCATAAGCAAACAGTGGTTTTGAATTGGTCTGTAGGGTGTGCATAACTTATTGTGCCCTGATTTAAAGCTTCTTGACAGTTTTCTTTCTTGAGAACATTATTTTTGTGTAGGCATAGTTCCTCAAATTAAGTCTCAGTTNTCAGTTAGTGAAGTACCAGGTTTCTTTAATTACATTTTGGAGCATTTTGTAGTCATAAATTTCATTAAGATTTCTTTCTGCTGTGTATCCAAAGGGAAGCGTCATCTCCCTTTAGTTAGGGTATGCTAATATTATATAACACCACATGAAAATGTCAGCGCTCAGTAGCCTTTCTATTAAGAAGTGGGTGGGGAGAGTTTGGGAGGGAGGCACACAGTTATCTACAGGGCTGTGCTAATCCTGGACTAAGAACTTCTGCTAATGCATTTAAGTAGTCAGTAGTCTCACACTCTCATCTGGAGCTAACTATGCCACTCCTATCTTGCTACTAAAGCAGCACCCCTCCCATGCTCATCTCCCTTTGTGGAATTCCTAGTTATGCATCCATATCAGATTGTGGATATGTTGAGAAATGTAATGAAATCAAACTTCCAGCTATCAATTTATTGTTATTAAAAATGTAGAGAATGTATTTTAATGGACTATAGCATCTCCAGTGTCATGGAGTATGGGTCGAAAAATCAGAAAGTCAACTTCACCTGCTAGCCAGTGTATATTCTAGGAAAGAATTGCTGTAGAGTAGCTATGTAGTATTAATGTGATACACGGTAGATGAACATATCCATTTAAATGCACAAGTCAGTCTCACCTTGACCTTTAAGCTAATGGCATACAAGTATCCTCAAATACTCTGTAAATTTACTTTGTAGATTGGACCTTTCGTTGCTACAATAGGAGCAAGGAGGAAGGATTTATTTTGGTTTGTGTTTGCAGAGTCTTTTATTTATAGTCCTTACCTCTTTTGACTTGGGGCCTATAGGGATACAGAACATGACATGTGGCCTACAGGAAGTATAGACAGGGTGGGAAGCTATCAAGGACTAGGTATAATATTCAAGGGAACACCTCCAGTGACAAATGTTCTCTAGCTAGGACCACCTCCTAAGTTTTCTACCATTTCTCAAAATAGTACCACCATCTGGGATTAATCTTCCTTGGTATTCAGATCATAAGAGCAATTAATGAAACCTTGATAAGCATGGTTGGTCAATAGGGCCAGCGGCAAGAACAATAGGCTGATATAAAGCAGGGGAGAATGTCCACATTGAGAAGCCACAGAAATGTTGAACCAATCTGTCTACCTCTGTATCTAGCCCAGACAATGTAGAGAATGCCAGTTGCTTTGATTGCTATCATCCATCTTTTAGGGCCAACTCTGATCCAGAACCTTAGGGAAATCAAGTTGTTCATATATTCTCTCTCCTCCTCCTCCTCCTCCTCCTCCTCCTCCTCCTCCTCTTCCTCTTCCCTTCTCTCTTCCTCCTCCCTTCTCTCTCTCTCTCTCTCTCTCTCTCTCTCTCTCTCTCTCATATTATACAGAGTGATCTGGAAGTCACTCTATAGCTCAGGTTATACTCAAACTTAGAACAATCCTCCAGCTTCAGCCTCCTGGAGTGCTAGGAATACAAGTGTGAGCCACTGCTCCTGTTCTTTGTTTACTTAATTGCTTTAATTAAAATATCAACCAAGCCAAGCTGATAGTGTTCAAACGCCAAGGATGGAAAGAAGCCCAGCATATGTTTTGTTTGTTCGTTTGTTTGTTTGTTTGTTTTTACTGAAAAGAGAACACCAATTCTATACTGAACAAACAAGATGGGAATGAAAGGTTACAAGTCAAAATAAGCAAGGTGATCAAAATCCATATACACCAGTTAAAAAATCAGAATTATGTGCAATCCTTATGGTATTATTAGATTAACCCAACGCACTTAACATTATTACTGATTCTTTATAGGTACAAAGAGTTGTTTTACATACAGAGATCAGCATATGGTTTTAATGTAAAGAATAAACACTGAAAACTTCCCCTTTGTTTTGTTTTGTTTTCCAAGCAGGGATTTGGCGGGCTTTTGGAAGGTATTCCTTAAAGTTATGTTGTCCCCATGGAGTTAGTATCTGTAGGGAATGCTTTGCACATCTGACATTCTCTTACTTATAATGTGAAAGCGTTGCAATGGATGGTTTCTGAGATCCCATCCTGATCTCTAATAGTGTGTGTGGAATAGTGATACTTTTTCTCTTTTAAATATGAGTTTCATGAGCTCAATTCTGAATCATAGAATCTGTGCTCTTCTGTCTAAACACCATTCCATTTAGGAAATCTCTCCTACCATCAACAAAATGATCCCATATCAAGTATAAAAGGTCTTGTTTGAATACGTCTTTGATCTGTCTTCACATTAGATCTGCATGATAGAATAATTGGGGTAAGATAGAAATATACACATTATTGGGTTTTAATTACATTTCAGAGCCAGGATTTGTATACAAGGAAGTAGTCAGCCATAGCCTAATGCAGTTAAAATTGCAGATCAAATTAGCCTGTGCATTTGCATAGAGTTATCTCGTGACACTGGCATTTAAAAAAAAAAAAACACTTCAGACTCATTTGTATTCAGAATAAAAGTGCAAGCCGTTACTTAAACAAGTATGTGGCTATTGATTTGTGGTCCATGGATCAACATGAACCACATGTCCCATTTTAATGACTCAACATTCAGACTATTATTTTACTCCAGTCAACATGTTTTTATGGCTTTGATTTTTTTCCTAGAATCAAAGAATAATAATGACATTTCTCATTTTAAAATGTTTTTTTTTAATATAAATACAGAAGTAGCTACAAATAGGGTTCATCTTCAGTGGTACCTTTCGGTCATCTTTTTTTTTTTTTTTTTTTTTTTTTTTTTTTTTTTTTTTAAATTTTTGTTTTATCCGAGTCAGTCAAACAAATGACATAGACCCTAAGCTAGGGTTATTGTTTCCCTATGGCTTATTTTCTTAGCAGTCTAGACATTCGTCAAGTGACAGCAGATGTTGGCATGGATGTGGAGAAAGGGGAACACTCCTCCATTGTTGGTGGGAATGCAAGCTGGTTCAACCACTCTGGAAATCAGTCTGGCGGTTCCTCAGAAAATTGGACATAGTACTACCAGAAGATCCTGCAATACCTCTACTGGGCATATATCCAGAAGATATTCCATCTGGTAACAAGGACACATGTTTCACTATGTTCATAGCA
>LR751648.1:111515-134989 GCA_902729485.2 Mus minutoides | reverse complement strand
GCCTAGTTGGCCATCAGTGGGAAGAGAGGCCCCTTGGTTATGCAGACTTTATATGCCCCAATACAGGGGAACGCCGGGGCCAAGGGGTGGGAGTGGGTGGGTAGGGGAGCAGGGCCGGGAGGGGGGAGGATATAGGGAACTTTCTGGATAACACTTGAAATGTAAATGAAGAAAATATCTAATAAAAGTTGAAAAAAAATTTTTGTTTTATCCGAGTCAGTCAAACAAATGACATAGACCCTAAGCTAGGGTTATTGTTTCCCTATGGCTTATTTTCTTAGCAGTCTAGACATTCGTTGTCACTATGGACATACAGTTTTCCCGTAGGCCTTTCTTCCACATTCCACATGCTACTCTGCTAGATCAAAACCTAGAATTGTGAGTTGTCCCCAGTGGTTCTGACTTGAGCCTCACACTGGGAATCACGTTGGGCTTGATGGAATGACGAGAAAGCTGGCTTTAATGAAATGTCTCCTGAATTTCAGACTGCTGGTGTCTATCAGTCCATGCCTTACTGCTTGACTGGTCACTTCCTCCCCAGGTTCTAAGATCCCTGCCCCCTTAAACTGACAAAGTCTTGTCTCCCTTCTCTTCTAGGAAGGACATCCTTCCTATTGCTAGCAGGACACCCATTTGTTGCCTGTAAGAACCAAAGTTAGTCTCCATGAGCTGATGCTGATTTCTGTTAACTAATATCTTTAAAAATCAAACCATGCCTCAGTTTCCCAAGCCTTACACCCTTATCCAAACTTTAAGCTCTATACACTCTACTAAATGTCACTGAGGTGCCTTTGCCACATGGCGAGTAGTGTCCTTTTTCCCTACCATACCTGTTTCCCCATTCACCCCCGGCTTTGCTCTTTGATCTCCTTTTGAAGGAACATAGAAAATTTGCCCAAACAGTGTGAAGCATCCATGGCACAGCGCTGCCAGACTCCCCTGTTGCTTACACCACACACACTGGCCTGCTATTTTGGTCACAACTACTAGACACATAATACAGTCCTGAGGTCCATGCTTTGTTCTCTAGTGTTTGCCTTGTGATCTTTCCCGATCTGGCAATATCATTAAGGATGCAACCTATCATTAATCAGCATGTGTTCTGAAGTCCTTAGCATTGATTTGTTTTATAAGCCTTTGGACCTTTGTCATGGCTGAGATTGGTATTCAACTGCCATAACAAAATGCCTGACAAAACCAACTTCCATGAGAAGAGGCTTATCTGGCTTATGGTTTTAGATCATGGTGGGTAGACTAGGAGGTTCTGACGGCCAGGCAGGGTGGTGTGGAGTCACAGTAGGAGTGGGTGATGGAACAAGATGCTCACTTGAGGCAGCTAGAAAGTAAAGTAAACATAAAGAAAGAGTCTAAAACTTCCAGGGAGTAGTGACCTATGACTTCCTCTGGGTCTCACCTCCTAAAGACACCCACCATTTCTAGATGACAGCAGCATGGAGACCAAGCCTGTATGAGACTTAGGATGCTGTGGGATGCTTAAAGACCAAATGATACAACTGCTGAGGAGCTTTGTAGATGTCCCTCAATGAGCATTTGCCTCTCGTCTTTCCCACAGTCAGACTGAGTTGGGTCGATTAGGGTCTTCTCAAGTTAACTGTATTCTATTATTGTGATTACGACTACTACTAGTACGACTATTATTATTTTACATCCTGAACACAATTTTCCCTCCCTTCTCTCCTCTCAGTCCCTCCTCTCCATCTTTCTGCCCCTTCATCCACTCATCTTCTGTTTCTGTTCTGAATGGGTAAGCGTCCCCTGGGTATTAATCAAACATGGAATATCAAATTGCAGAAAGACTAGGTACCTCCCCTTGTATTAAGACTGGACAGGGCACGCCAATGTGAGGGAAAAGAGTCAGAGACAACGCACTCCAAATGCATGCTCCCCTGCTATTAGTCCCGCAAGAAGAGCATGCTAAACAACTGTAACATATGTGTGGAGGGCCTAGCTAGGTCAGTCTATGCAAGCTCCCTGGTTAAATGGTTCAGTGAACCCCTATGAACCCAGGTTAGTTGATTCTGTGGGTTTTCTTGTAGTGTTCCTGTCCCCTCTGGCTCCTACAACCCTTCCTCTTCTGCAGGATTCCCTGAGCTCTGCCTAGTGTTTGGCTATGGGTCCCTGCATTTGTTTCCAACAGTTGAGTGAAACTGCTCGAATGACAGCTAGGGTAGGCAAGTATAGCAGAATATCATCAGGAAATCATTTTGTTGACTTTTTTTTTTTTTTTTGCCAGTCCTGTTTGGGTCTTGCCACATTTTATCCATGATGGACACAGACAGTCTGACTCAGTGGGGAGTTTCCCTCCCCACCCTGCCCTTTCCATATGAATCCTGGAAGGAAGTCGCGCTACACATCCTGCATGTGAGGTGTGAGGTATAATCCTTCATCTCTTTTAGAGTGAAACCTAACATGAATTATTTTCAATTCTATTTCCCGAGAGAGTTTCCCTCTTCTACTTTCTTTACTTGTTTAATTATTTATTGCTCACATGGCTTATGCATCTCTTCTTAGCATTTTGCATCATTAGTTAATATTTCATTCTCTCACTCTTCAAGCCATTCCACTTTTGGACCCATGAGCTCTTTGGCTGACTGTACCATGGCACCCTTGTTGTGTCTCGGCTCCTCATTACAGCATCCCTACTGGTGCAAGAAACACTCAGGCACATCTCGTCCATTTTCTGTCCTCCCTGCCCCTAGAGCCAGGCAATTCCTCTGAAGAATTCTCTTTCATGAAAGCTGTTCCTAAGTCATACTCTGGCTTTAGGCACGCTCATTGTGAGTGTGGTGGGGTAGTCACCATGTCTGTAGATTTTGTATTAATCCCCTATCGCTACTTCCTTGAAACCACTTAAATTTATTTTCTCTTTTGCCTAGAGGTCAAATTCTGAATTCTTGTTTCAATGGGCTCCTACCTAGCTCTATATTATAAATCGTGTTCATTGCTTCCTGGCTCTGGAGTTGGTCTTCAAACCCTGGCTAATAAGGTTTCTTCCTATATTTATAGGGCAATAATACATGCATCTGGAGCATCTGGGGCCTCTGGAGCATCTGGAGCATCTGGGGCATCTGGGACATCTTGCTGCATCCACTCCAGTAGTGACCCGCCTGACAGGCTGAAAATCCTGGGAGCAGTCCCGAGGCAAAAAGTTCACGGAAACTTAGTCTCCTGAAAATGTGGCATCCTGTATAACGAATGCTCCAATGTCCTTGCTTTAGTTGGTAAACGGATCTGTGTGCTTTCCCTTAATATTGCTTTATTACAAGTGCTCCTAAGGATTGATATTTTGACATATAGCTAAGTTAGATTCTAGGCAGTCCTTGATCCAACCTTGGGCATGGATAGGTAAGTCACTGCCCTACACAGGAATTTACCATTATCTAGGAAGAAGAAAGTTTGTGACCTGAGGAGGAACCAGAGTAGATACTTAGAACTATAGCTAGTTGAGTTACACCGAGATACAAGTATTTACAATGGCCTAGGGGGAAGGTGGACTATACAATAGTCTACAATAGGAACTAAGGCAAGGGCACAAAGCCCTGGCCCCTGGCTTCTAAGTTTAAGCAGACCTTAGGTGGAGCTGTTTTTGATCCCAGTTGTTAACATTGAATTTTATCCTAGTTGGTTCCTGCCAGTCCTTCTGTGTTTGCATTCCTCTGTTTTGTGTAAGAATCCAGTAACCTCATTGTACCTTGCCGGTGTGTCACCTAACTTCCCTATTTTCTTCTGTATAAAAAGTCTGATGCTCAATTTGACATTACATTCAGATCCATACTCCCTTGTGTTGAGTCTGTTTGTCACCCCACTTCCGTCGACTCCATGCCCATCTGTCTGAACCGAACCCCTGATTCCCACGGATTAAGGGGGGCCAACTAGGCCCGCTCCATGGCAACATCTGGGCATCTGGGCATGTGGGACATCTGGGCATCTGGAACATCTGGACATCTGGAACATCTGGGCATCTAGAGCATCTGGGGCATCTGGAGCATCTGGCACTCTGCTGGAGACCCTCTTGTCATAAGTGATTTAATTTTTTTTCTTGAGATAAACACTTGCTTTTCAGATTTTGCTTGTTTTATTTTACCTTTTTTCTGCAGATGATAGTATTGCTTTCAGAAGTTCCATGTCAGACCACCAGATCTTTATGGTTGTTTGTTTGTTTGTTTGTTTGTTTAATTGGTGTCGTTCTCTCAATAGCTATCAATTGCCAATAGCTCTTCAGCTAAGAATAGAGCTTCGTGTTCCCCTCCTCTGACACTCCAATGTGGATGGGCAGCACAAGTTTGGGTGTGTGGGAAAAGGCGGGTAAATGTGTTGAGGGGGCATGATGAGACTATATCATATTAAACTCTCAAAGAATTAAGACAAGCATTTTTAAAATAATGATTATGTCCTTGCAGTTCGGAAACCTTAAACATGAGATAGTGTTCTCACTGTTACCAAAGGCTATGACTCATTCTGTGAATTCAGCATGCAGCATTTGTGGTGTTTTGTTTTGTTTTGTTTTGTACTTAAAAAAACAGAGCAGGCAATAAACAATTAAGTTTTAAATGAAAAACAGAATCCTTACAGTTGATTTCAAATAAACTAAAGGAATTTATCATAATTTTGAGGTAAGCTTTGGTTAACTAATAAGCTTGGTAGGCAAATTCAATAAAAGCTGGTCTTTAAAGAGTGATAGATTCATAGCTTAATGCAACAGCAATTGGAGAAAGTGAGTCTGATGTAAGTGCCATATAATGACTGTTTGCTGAATGAGATGTGCTTAGAACTGGCCTTACAGGACTTGTATCAGAGTTTGGCAGGAAGATTTACATGTCCGATGAGAATAGATAGTCCTTTCACGTAGCTCTCTGGAAATGTAAATCCTGAAGCTATTAGAGTCACATAAATTGATTTTAATGAAGAAAAAAAAAAAAAAACACCAGAAAGACAGCTATTTCATTTTATAATTCCTGTAAATTATCTATGACCTCTCAAGGAAACAGGATTTATTTAAATTCTTCCACGCATATTTTGTTGTGTAGCTCCCCCTACAACCCCCGCCTTCCCACGTTTGACAGACAGACGTGGTTTCCTTTTCCTTCCCTAGTGCTTCATACTTGGAGGTGGTGTTCATGGATTTACCAACTCCCCACCACAGAAACTTGACGAAGACCTCTGCATCTGGCTGACACCATAGCATGTCACCAGGATGTTATTATCACTGTTTGTCTTGTTTTATGTAGTTTTTCTGGCTGTGCAGCATAAGATCTCCAAACCCAATGGCTATTAGTGATATTCGCGTGAGTTATATTCAGAAATGATGGAAAATTTAGGAAGAGTACTTGAGAAAAGGGACACTACAGGCTGGCAAATGTCACCTCATACCAGGAAAGAGAGGCTCTGTGAGGCTGTTCAAAAGAATCTATGCGGAGCTTTACCCCAGCAGGAAGTACTGATTCTACTCACCCTATACTTACAAACTCTCACATACTCTGGGATGTAGGTTAAACATGGCAGCATTGACAACTCTGCCTGGCTTTCCTTCCATGATTCACCTGAGGTAATCCTTGTACTGCCCCATCATTAGCCCTTTTCCACGCCATTTTCTTGTTCCTGTCCATCCTTTGCCAGGTCTGCTGTTTCATTTGGCTGAATTTTTTTTGTGGGGCGGGGGGGTCTCATCTAAGCCAGACTGGATGCAAACCTCCCTGTGTATCTGAGGATGACCTGGAACTTTGGTACTCCCTGCTGCCACTGCCTTCTAAATGCTAGGATCCCAGGCCTGCACCACTGTGGGTGGCTAGCTTATATAGTGCTGCTGGTGGTTGAACTCAGAGTTTCCTGCATGCCAGGCAAGCACTCTGCCAATTGAGCTACACCTTTAGCTCATAGAGTCACTTTTCGCTGGCTGGCCTATGACTCATTTATTTCTCCCCTTTGTTCACCCTTCTCCTCCTTCAGGCATGGTGACTCCTACACACCAGATCTCACTTCCTCCAAGAAGCCCATCTGGGGGGCTTTACACTGAGGCTTCTTGAAGCAGAAGGTTGATAGTCTCCCATCAACTCTGTTTGCCAGCTGTTCTTCTCTACCCCTACACACATCCCATGTTGAATGAGGTGACAGGATTAGGTGGCACCTTTGAGCTTGCTCTATGTCACTGAGCTTGTAACTACGAGATCCTGTTAGCAGTCACAGTTGACCCAGCTGTGACATGAAAAAAAAATGTCCAGAGACATTGCAAATCTCTAAGGATAAAACTGCCTCTGGTGAAGTACCACAGTCCTGAGAAGAGGACCTCGATTTTTTCTGCTAATTAAGTTTTCCTGTGGGCACATCTCACCCAAGAGATTCTAAAACAGTGTTTTAGTTATTGTGGAGTGAAACATAATCACTAAAATTCAAAAAAAAAAAAAAAAAAAAAAACAACAGGGTTGGACAGTTAGCTGATCTGTCTCTTGAGAAAACAAAGGTTTGGTTTACTTTTGGAAGACGAGTACTTACAGAGGCCACTCTTGGCAACCGCTATTTCAAAAGGATGTGTCTAATGAATCCTACAAGCTGTGTCTATCAACAGACACACCACTCACTGAAGTAATCTTTTTATAATTATGACCACAGCTATATATTCTTGGAATAAATTTGTCTCTACATTTTCCGGTTAGTATTGCTGAGATACATTTGACAGTTCTAAGTAGTTTTTTTTTTTTTTTAATTTTTGAGATTATAATAGAAATACATTTCCATCTTCTCTTTTCTTTCTCCAATGTTCCCATATTGCTCTCCTTGCTTTCTTTCCATTTCATGGCCTAGCTTTTTTGTTGTTATTGCATATATATATATATATATATATATATATATATATATATATATATATATATATATATATAAAACTGGTTATATTTAGGGATGTATATCTTGTTTTATGTGGCTTTCTGACTGTGCAGCATAAGATCTCCAAATACAGTGGCTATTAGTGATATTAGCATGAGTTATATTCAAAATGATGAAAAATTTAGTAAGAGTACTTGAGAAAAGGGATACTACAAGAATACTATATATATAATATATATTATATATAATATATATATATATATTATATACAGGGATAATATATATGTATTATATATATTATATACAGGGATAGTATATATGTGTGTGCGTGTGTGTGTGTGTGTGTGTGTGTATATATATATATATATATATATATATATATATATATATACACACATCCCTAAATATAACCAGTTCAATCTCTAATGTGTCTTGTATGTATGTCTTTAGGGCTGGCCATTTGGTATTGGATAGCCAATTGATGTATTCTTCCCTGGGAAAAACTGTCTCTTCCACTCTCAACATTCCTTAGATGCCTGTAATTCTTTGTGTGGGGTTGAGGCCCTCATGGGCCTTTGCCCTTCCACTTTGGCATGTCCATTTGTATCGTCCTGGATATCAATTTTTAAATGATAGATGAATGACTCATTGAGGACTGCGCTCATTCTCGCTATGGTAGAAACTACTGCATGTGATTTGTCATGCCCAGTATAATTTGATCTAAGGTATGTTCCCTTTGAGAGCTTGTGTTTAGGATTATAAACATTTTGCATAATGATATCTATTCTTACTTACTCCCAAGCAGTAGGATACAACTTAACTAAAAGACTAGGCTGCCCAACTTTGTAGCCAGGTGTGGTTACTAGAGGGAGCCAGGGGGCAAGCTGTCAGAAGGGAGTGCTGAACGGATGTCTGCAAGAGTTCATCATATAGAAAGAAAGAGTGCCATAACTCTTCGTTTCCTGTCTCCATTTTGTCTTGCTCTCTAAATACAGGTGGCCAGAGTCTCAAATTCCATGCTGGCTGTGGAGTGACCTTAGAATGAGAATCCTTTGCTCAAGATGAGAAGAACCGGAAGAGGAAGAGTTGTCATGGCAGCATTGGGCTGTTTATCTCTCAACCTTCTGGTTTAATTGAGAGGAAAAGAGTGAAATTCCATCTTCTTTCTGGTGTTTGCTATTAGTAGGTTAATGCAGGTCGCAAATCCTGTGCTGCTAGAACACAATGTGCTGAACAAGCCCATTAGCTTACCTCTCTTCAGGGCATCGCATAGACTTTAAGGGGAGAGAATATAAAACTGNTGGGCTGTTTATCTCTCAACCTTCTGGTTTAATTGAGAGGAAAAGAGTGAAATTCCATCTTCTTTCTGGTGTTTGCTATTAGTAGGTTAATGCAGGTCGCAAATCCTGTGCTGCTAGAACACAATGTGCTGAACAAGCCCATTAGCTTACCTCTCTTCAGGGCATCGCATAGACTTTAAGGGGAGAGAATATAAAACTGAAAGCATCTCACAGTATCATAATTTTCTTGAGAATGTGAAAAATAGTCCCCAGCCAGGACACATACATTTTTATCTGACTTTGTATATTAAGCCTATGTCCCTTTATGTAAATCATGTTTAGACGTTTCCAGAATGTGCCTTTAAAACATATCTGAACTGGGCACACAACATGCACTTGCCTTGAAAATGAATTCCCTTGCTGTGAATATGCCATCCACGTAAGAATGCTTCCTGCCTGGGCTTGCACTTAAATTTTAGAATTTTGAGCCATATAAGAATCGACCAGCATGCCTGCTGTTAAGCTGTTGCTTTCAGAAAAATAAACCTTTCCTTCTAGCAAGATTGAGCTCTTTAAATTCACTCAAATGGATTGGAAATTGCCCTTTTGACTAATAATACACCAGGAAATGTTCACTTAAGGATAATTGTCCATTCATTTGTAATTACCCTCATCATCCGCCATCTTTAAGAGGCAAATAAGTAACTGTAAAATTCTGAGAAGTAGAAAAGGGGGCATTGTGCAAAGATTGCAAGCACTGGCCAAACAAACTCTGAGGTGCTTATCAGCTCCAGGTTCTCTATCTCATTGCTTCAAAGCCACCGATAGGAATGTGAGCACCCGCCTCTACCTGTTCCCAACAGGTAAAATAAACAGCATTGTCTTTGTTTCTTGTCAAGTTAACATTACTTTCCAAGGACTAGGAGAAATATGGACTGTGGTTCCTTTCCTCTCTTGTATCTGTGAATCTGAATCTTAGTTTTTTCCTCATATTAGAAATTAAGGAAAAATGGTTTCCTGTGAGAGGAAATAACCAAAAAATGAGACTGTAAGAGAATATTTGCATCATAGTAATTCCATTACAAACACAGCAGATAATTAATGAAGGCATGTGACTTAGTCTGGAACAGGACTGTGGGTGGAAGGAACTTGTCCATAGTCATTTTAGTGTGAAAACCAAAAGCAAAGTGATTAATTACCTCAGTTATGCAAGACTTCCTATAGCATCTCCTCACTAATCTTTTCAGACAGAACTATAGAGACCACCTTGACTTAAAAGTCTCTCCTTATCCTTTGGAAGATTATTATAAATCAGTTGGACAAAGTGCTCTGCCCTGTGAGTATCATGCTACTAAAGAGATGTGTTACTGTTCACTGAAATAACTCAGCCTTTGCTTTCAGAAATTAACTACATTATACATTCAATGTTGTCTTTCAGTTCTGTGAAATTCATTAAGGACTCCATGGGATAACTGGGCCTGCCCACCACAAGCAGGGCAAGCAGGAATTTATAACAGAGGTAGAGAAATCCTGGGCAGGCTAGCGTCCCTGAACAGAATGTACTGCCAACTTCAACAGTTGAGTCAAGCAACATTGTGCAGGGTGAGGAGACAATGTCTCTGAGAACGATGGGTTGGTCTTCAGGCCCCATTTTCTTTGCAGAACTCTTCTCTGGAGAATTCCCAAGGGACTGGCTATAGATGCAGTGCATATGGCGACCCCATGGGATTTTTGTAGAAAGAAAGGGTTGGCCATCACCCTGAGCGAGATGGAGGCATTACAGCTGTATAATTCCCCTGTTTGATGAGGCCCCATGCTATGTTGCTTCTGTAGCTTGGCTCTCTCTTTACCTGGGCAAGCTTTGATGCCGTCTGGCTGGCTTACCATGTAGGCAATTTCCAGACAGGTGTTTCTCTGTCTGACCCAGACGGTGCTTCTTCTCTGCGGTTGCGAAAAGAATACATACGTTTGGGGACATTTTCTTCAACTATTTTGCAAATAAATTTTATTTCATTTCAATTGCTAACAATTTTGCTTGTTTCAACTGTTTGGAACTATGGAGGGTAGCAAAATTCTTGGGGGGAAATTGGGTTTATGAATGATGGAAAGCAAAAATGTACATTTATATTTTCTTGCTTTCCATTTGTGATGCTTCGTAAATCGAGAGCCAACAAATGTTACTTGCAAAATAAGAACAAGAATCTAATATTTAGGAAACAAGTGCTATAGAACTTACAATAACTTTTGCTTGCATTTTTAAAATTATTCATGTTCCAAAAATATTTTTCTAAAGGGCTCTTAGAGAGATATAAGATCCGATGTATAGATTTGATACCCAAGACCTTAGCCAATAGCAATTATAGTCAAAAATGCCAAATACATATATGTATATAGTACATAAAAATAGAATCACCAGGAAGCACAGATTAACTAGACAGCAGAAGCCTCACTGGCAGTGATATAAAGAGAGAGCAGTGGTAAGAAACACTCTAGGGCATTTTAACCTAGTTCAGACAGGCAGAAATATAAATGACCATTTTGTTTTTAGAAAGTGTGACACCAGGTGTCACTTGAAGAAACATTGGCTCTATTTGTTATAAATTGTGCCTAATATTTCTGCCTAATAAAGACTTGTATTTTTAATGAGATAGAATTAAAAGAATGGATTAGTGTTGAGCCACTATTTACTGTAGGCAGCAACTGGCTCTCTCTAAAGCTACACATTCTCCCTTTAAATAATAGTAGTAATTACCAGGAAACATGTTATATTTTGTAAAAAGATTTGCTCATCAGTTGGAATGTGCTAAATATTTTGGCATATGAGGTTGTATTAAAACATGGTCTTGCAAATTGTGGACCAAGAAAACAATATAAAATTCATCAATAGTGGTGCTAACTCGAGATGAAAATGTGTTATAAAAGAAGGAATTTATATTAAATTCAGTTATCTTCCAGGTAGTCTCAAAGGTTAGTGTTTAACCTAATAAATATATTCTAATTTTCCAAGCTTATCAAATGAACTTTAACTGAAATTTTCCAAAAATAGATTTGTATTTAGTTTTAATTATTTAAAACTAACTAGACTGTTACCTTTTAACATTTTTTGGAATGTTTACATGTTTACTGTATGTGCCACAGCACATGTGTGGAAGCCAGAGGACTACTGCTAAAGTGGATTCTCTCCATTGACCACATATGTGAGTCCCAGGGATCAAACTAAAGCACCCGTTCTGTAGCAAGGACGTTTACCCATCAGCCAGTTCACTGATCTAGATATTAATGTGACTCAGATCCTTGCAACACATGCTTCATAAACACCCACAAACATTGAGACCATTCTCAGAGAGTCAGGGTTCCTGCAACCAAACTGCTCAACTGCTAAAAAGAAATTAAGTATGGTCCAAAGTTACCATTGTAAACTGTGCTCTAGGGCCAAAGGGCAAACATCATTTCAATGAGTGTATAGGAAAGGATTGCTCATCAGAGGAAAGAAAAACACAAGAGAAAAACAAAACAAAACAAAACAAAACAATGTAACAGGAATAAAAATTGTATTTGTCATTAAATTCGTTGGTCTTTTAGTAACAATGGAAGCAAGTGAAAAAAAAATGGTTCAAGACACAAAGTAACAGACTTCAAAGGGCTGAAGAGCTGAGTATACAGAAAACCTAAGTTACTTCAGAAACAAGGCCACAGGGTCATTGTTGTGTGTGAGAGCCCCAAGGGATGATCTAGGGAAATGCAGATGACATTTCAATACCACTTGCAATACATTAAACAGAATGCCATTCCTGAAGCAGTCCCCTGAAACAGCAGGAAAGAAATGGATACATTTAAACAGATCAGGTTTAAACTGAGGTTAGAACTAAAATCTTAAATGGCAACAGTGCTGACCTGCTTGCCTCTACCTCCCTGATACCGGGTTATAGGAACCTGCCACTGCACCTGGCTTTTACCTGGGTGCTGGGAATTTCTTGTGACCACTGAAACTATCACCCCAACCCTTCCGTTGCAAACAGCTCAAACTGTTGCCCTCATGGTAGTGATAATCGTGGACTGAAAGATACACTCCAGTATTTTCTGATGTTACATAAATCATCAAATGTTTGCTAATAAGTAGCCATAGATTAGAAACTCCACTTAACTTTCTCATGAAAACAGAAGTCAGGGGAATAGCATCTCTTTCTCATCCAGTGGCCCTGAGTCAAAGCTTGCCATTTATTCCTGAGCACCTCCTCACCACTCTCCTTGCCGCCCGAGCAGAAAGCTTTTTAAAATGCTTTTGGCACCATGACTATATTTAGATTACAATTTCCAAAGAGTCACATTTTTTAAGACTAATCTTAACTAGAGTTTTAACCTTCCACTTTATCTGCTTGCAGTGAGCATTATCTATTTTCACTGTGTCCTCTCCCATCTGCTCTCATTTAGGACCAGACATTCAGGACTAGAAAAACACATTTTCTGTCCTCCACAGTGCTTTGTTCTTTTATCAAAGACAGAAATCTTCACAATTGAAAAATTGTAATAAAACTCCATTTGTCAGCACACGAGTACATTATGGGGTGTGTGTGTGTGTGTGTGTGTGTGTGTGTGTGTGTGTGTGTGCATGTGTGTATGCATGTGTGCACATTGAAATAATTTCTAAGATATTATTGATAGCATATATCTACTTCTCATCACACTCACACATTCAAAAGGGGTAGTCAGCATAGCTGAGCACGTTATAAGAGCTCTTCTCTAGCCGCCCCTCTTCCCTGCTCTGCTATTTACTGTCTGCGTGACCTTGGGGGTGAATATTTCATTTTCTCATGCTTTAAATGCATCATCCATAACAGGGACTAAGTGAGAATCTTATCTACAAATTGGTGATCACATTTAAATGACAACCCGAAGCCTGGACTAAGCCGTCTGACATGAATAAAATGCTCAGACATATCTTACTTAACAGAAAGGTGTCATTAGTCACTTCCTAACACCTGTTCAGACAAGTGAAGCTCGCTCTAGATCATGAATAGAAGCAATAAAAACACAATAGTGGGAGTCTTTTATAAAAATACAGTTTATTCTTGTCTTAAAAATCACTTTGGGCAGCTAGGACAGGATCCTTCCAGTTGCCATCTGCACCTGGGAGCTAAGACTGTTCCACTGCCCGCTGTACACAGGTTCTGCCAGGAGAGAGCTAGTCTCCTAGGAGTGTTCTCATTCCCAGGCCAAGAGGTGAGATCTCCACTTTCTCTCCACTAACTGACTAAAGCAGGACTGGCCAAGAGTACACAAGGCACAGGAACAGTGGAGCACCTGGGACAGGAACCTTTTTTTGTCACCATCTGCATCCAGAGCTAAGGCTGTTTCACAGCCCTCTGTACACAGGTCCTTCCAGGAGAGAGCTGGTCCTCCAGGAGTGCTGAAACAGGCTTACAGGCCCACAGGATGGACAAGCTCCAGCCAGAGATAGCAAGATTAACTAATACGAGAGACAACCAGATGGGGAAAGGCAAGTGCAAACCCAGACACTATTGCGGATGCCAACAAGTGCTTGCTGACAGGAGCCTGATAAAGCTGTCTCCTGAGAGCCTCTGCGAGTGCCTGACAAATACAGAGGTGGATGCTTTCAGCCAACTATTGGTCCCCAATGGAGGAGCTAGAGAAAGGACCCAAGGAGCTGAAGGAGTTTGCATCCCCACAAGAGGAACAACAATATGAACCAATCAGTACCCCGAGAGCTACCAGGGACTAAACCACCAACCAAAGAGTACACATGGAGGGACCCTTGGCTCTAGCCACATATGTAGCAGATGATGGCCTTGTTGGTCATCAAAGGGAGGAGAGGCCCTTGGTCCTGTGAAGGCTTGATGCCCCAGTGTAGGGGAATGCCAGGATCAGGAAGCAGGAGTGGGTGGGTTGGTGAGCAGGGGCGAGGGAGTAAGGGATAGGAGATTTTCAGAGGGTAAACCAGGAAAAGGGATAATATTCAAATGTAAATAAAGAAAATATCTAATAAAAATATTATTAAGGCAAAAAAATCACTTTGTATATATGAATGTTTTACCTAAATGTTATATGTGTGCATGTGTATACGGTGCCTGCAGAGGCCAGTAGAAGACATCCGGTCCCCTGAAACTGAAGTTACTGAGGGGTGTGGGTTCTGGGAAGTAACCCCCCTCCCACGAACTGAAAGTGTGTAAACTGGCAATTGAGAAAACTCACTGCCAGCCTATTCCTAGCGCTGTATGTCCTCCCAGAGAGCTGTGGTGCAGTAAAAATTCCAGGACATAAAATACGAAGGAAAGCAAAAATCACTTTTGTTTATCATTGTATTATCAGCTTAAGCAAATAACTTTTCATAGTTTCACGTTTCTTCTTTGAAAAACGAGTGAGATGTACTTAGACTTTTAAGAAAAGCAAACAGCATAGGACTGTCTCACAACAGACACTCTGAGACTACATGAAAGGCCCAGTCATAATGTTCAGGTGTTAGAAAGTAGGTAGCTCTAGACAGCCGCCAGCATCTACAAACAGGGAAGGTCGGCTCCAGGATTGATGAGTTTCTAGCTTCCTGCTGGCCACACTTTGCCGACACCAGGAGGAGGGATGGAACCAGGAGTGTGTAGAAGCATTGATTAGCAAAAGAGACATACTGATACTGGGTTTGTAGGCATTTGGGAAGGGTATCCGAGATAGGGACACTATTGAGAGAGAAGACTTACGTATGGCGAGTCACACTAGGCTCTTGGAGAATAAGAGGTAGGAAGAGCAAGGCAGCAAGCGCCATGAGTCAGAAAGCCCGCTGCGGACCGCTGGACACTTTAGGCTAACAGGGAGGCAGCAAAGCTGGAGAACACTGGAGGGGAAAGAAAGGGCTCTGTCCTGTCAACTCATCTGTTTCTCAGAGTGAACTTTGGGGGAATCATGCTTCCGGTTGTCGTTAGTACCTGAAGAAGAGGGGTGAATGCTGTCCATGCCTCCCCAGGGAAAGGATTTTTGCAACACAGTGAAATTATTAACAATGAAAGCAAAATAAACTGTATTTGCCTTCTCCCTCCTCTTTCATAAATCGGGTCTTACTTTATAGCCCTAGCTAGACTGTAATCACTCTCTAGACCAGGCTAGCCTCCAAACTGAAATGATTCTCTTGTCTCTGACTCCTAAACTCTGAAATGGCAGGCATGTACTACCATCCTGGTTTCAAAATTCAAGATGACACTGAAAATATTTTGCCATCAGCCGATTCCTTAAGTGAATAGCAGAAAAGAGTAACTCGGAGTGAAGAAACAAGACACAGAAATGGGGGGAAAAGGCTTAGAAACTGTAAACGCACTGTGAATTTGTGGGGAGTCACACAGCTTATGCACCTGTGTGAGAATCTCCTTAAGCCCACCCTTGGATTTTAGAGAAATGAGGTGTGACATAGGACCGACAGCTGCTCTTTGTCTGAGATGCTTCAGCTGTGAGTCTGGTGCTCGATAGTCCTGCAGGGCCTCACTGCGAGGCCAAAGGCAGGTAGGTGCTTAATTCAGGAGGCTGGATCCCTCAGCAGTCCCAATCTGGTGAGAATAGATCAATCAATCAATCGATCGATCAATCATCAATCAATTAATTAATCAATGTTACTTAATTAAAATAAAAACCTAGAAAGTTCATGAAGAACAGCTGGTCCCCAATCAGTAGGAGGGCGACAGGGTGCTCCTCTTAGCATTCCCTTAGAATGTGGGCAATACCAGAAGTTGCGGCCCACATTTGAGGTGAGTCCTTCTATATCAGTTAAAGCAATCAGGAAATTTCTTCAGGTGAGGCTCCCTACTCAGGTGACTGCAATTTAAAGCAAGTTGACAAAAAACAAAAAACAAAAAACAAAAACAAAAAAAAACAAAAAACAAAACAAAAACAAAAACAAAACAAAACAACAACAAAAAACCCCAGCCATCACTGTTGTTATCAAGAACCACTTTTGCAGATTGCTCCAAACTCAGGAATGTCACACATAGGTGACCCCTGTGACAACCACATACCTTCCCACAGTCCATTTCCCACACTTACCTGCCCACGGGTTAAGTCACAGCCTAAATAAAAGACAGACCCTCCCCACCTTTGGCCCTTTTGCCTTTTGTCTTTCTCTCTTTCTTCTCTTTGTCTCTAATAAACCTCTTCCATGGGGAGCTGCTTTGGCCTGGTGTGGTAAGTCCAAACCAGCTGCTATTTTAACATTTCAATCACAGCATTCCTCTGACCCTTAGATAGCTACACGATCTCCTTTCATGGTGCTTTAAATTAATGAAATGCGTCTTTAAATACTTTGTTGAGTACAGAAATGTATTGATTAGTGCAACAACTGAACATTAGCAGTAAAACGCCAGCTCTAATTTTTCCCTACTTTATAAAACACCACCATTCCAATAAAGCTGAAAGGAATAACTTCTTCCAGTAACAGCCAGCCACATGAGTGTTTTTCCACTAGGCAGCTCTGTGTAGCATGCGGCCACAGATGTGTGCACATTTTCTGTATCTCTTTCTTTAATCAAATGAGATCATGCATCCCAATTTGCAACTTTCTCCAATGACAAATGAAGCAGATGCAAATGTGGCATTTTAGGTACCAAATCCATACATCAGATCTTATATCTCTTCAGTCCACCCCTGTATAATGGTGCTGTGGCCTGCCAGCATTCACCTGTGAAGATGGCCACACACGGTGCTGTCCCTGGTGATTATCACATTGAACATCCTGGTACCTGGGTCTCAGGGCTTTACATATTGATTTGTTTCCATCTGTTATGTTATCGGAGAGAGGCTGCTAGACCAAGGGAAGGAAGATAGTAGAAATCATGGGTCTTTGCGGTGGTCTTCACATTTCAACTTCACATTCTATAACAAACTTGTTCATCCAGTTACACATTGCTTTCTACAGTTAGCCTTGACAGCCACCAGCATACCACTCCATCCTCTTCACGTGACATGACTTTATTATCGAGCAAGTCCTGGAATGCAGGTGATTTTCTTTCCTTCTTTTTTTTTTTTTTTTTTTTTTTTTTTTTTTTTTTTTTTTTTTTTTTTTTTTTTTTTTTTTTTTTTTTTTTTTTTTTTTTTTTTTTTTTTTTTTTGGCAAAGTGTGTTATTATCCTCTTGTACAGTTATTTTAGAAAATAGCCTTAAAATTATATTGCCTCTAATAAACGTCTTCCATATGGAGCTGTGGAGTTCAATGATAGCTGGTGACATTTTGAGGCATTTAAGACATTTTTCCCCCAAATTGCACCCTGAACAGGCTGCTAAAACACACATTTTGGCTGTACTTCATGTGGGGGCTTTCTTTCACATACCTTCACTGCTCAATAGAATGTTCAATGAATTGGCAATTCTCCCTGACTCATTTCTGAGAAATCTTAACAGTTTCCACCTAGTTTTTAAACAAAGCACCTTTGTGTACCTGTCTGTATGTAGGCTGTGTGAGTAACATTTTAGAACAGACAATGCTGCGAATGCTTTCAAGCAATGGGTTCCTTGCTAGGCACAATGGCACATGCCTTTATTACCAGCACTCTGGAGGCTCTGGCAAGATTCCAAGTATTTTTTTTTTCTTTTATGGTGCATGTTATCTTTAAAGGTCTTTTGAAAGACATTAATTAAAATGCTTTTACTAAAGTAGTTTTATATTCCATAATCAATAAACAGTGGTATATAGTAATCCAGTACTATGGCACCATTTATATTATCTTGGATTTTATATATTAGTTTGCACTGAAATGATGAAATACAGAATGCTGGACTATTTTGTATGTGATATTTCCACAATAATAACTGAGTGATAGAATGTGGTTAGAATTGGTAGACTATTTTTCAAAAGCACTTGTATAAAGTGAAGGGTTGGGGGAAGAACTGGAAGGGACAGAGTGGGGTGGATTGGGTCAAAATACATTATTGCATGTATAAAAATTTTAAGCAATTAAAAAATACTTGGAAAAGGGAAATTGTTTCTGTAGAAAGTCACCCAAAAAGCACTCATTCAACAGGCACAGTTTTAAACACCTCATGTCTTCAGTGTCTCTGGCTTCACTCGTTCTCTCTGTTCTCATGGTCTATGTTTTATGGCCAAGAGTTGGTACTTTTGATATTGTTTGTTCTTCTAAAGCCTTGTGGTAATTCCATGCTTTGCTTTGCTCACTGTGTGCTGAGGCTGCATTGTGGCTCACCCAGTGTGTGTGCATGGAAAGGCCTGCTCCCAGCCCAGCTCTTCCTCCAAGAGCTCTGTTAAGCCCACTGCTAACAGAGGACCAGCACTGAGCATTCCCAGGAGAGAAGGCAGGAGTTTCCTTGACAACTCCAGCCACATGCAGTCGCCCAGAACAGCTCCTCCTACTCCAGGGTTTCCTAGGTAGCAGGCTGCATATATTTTATAAAAACAATGGGATAATGGGATATCACCTTTCTCAGGCCTGCATGGGGAAAATGGGCCTGCTACATTTACTGTCAATTTCAAGAACAATATGAATTGTATATGGGTGTTATTTCTCTCTACCTTAGCATGAATATTTTAATTCAATGTCAAAAATAGATCAGGTTATTATCAAGACTATATTAATTTTGTAAGTAGGTAAACACAACCTTTTCTTATACAACTTTTCCTATCAGCAATTAGCTCTACCCCACTGACAAATGTGTGTGTGTGTGTGTGTGTGTGTGTGTGTGTGTGTGTGTATGAATGTGTGTATGTGTGTGTTTGTGTATAAGGTGTGTGTGCATGCATGACCCCATTGACAAATGAATGTGTGTGTGTGTGTGTGTGTGTGTGTGCGCGTGTGCATGCATTGCAGGTGAATAGTGACTATCTCAGTGTCCCTTGGGCTCTGACACCAATGCAGGGAAACTTGGCCTTTATATGTCATGAATAAAAGAGACTTGTTCTTTCCAAATTGACTATAATGTGCCAATAAGCTTAAGGCATCAAAACATCTCTAGAGCCTGAAAATTTTAGGGCACGGATAATTTTTATAACCAAGAAATTGAAAGGAACATTGAGAAAACTTGATTACACAGAGCCAATACTCACAAGTGATTTTTTTCTGGGCATAGAGAGAGCTCAGAGAAGCTAGAGAATATATTTATGTTATGCAGACTCTTCTGGTTTTCAAACACAAAAATGTTGAGAAGAAATTAAAGAGCAAATGTGCATTATTAAATGTGGCTACAACGCATGCAAAATGTTCTGGCTAATTATTAGCCTTTTCAAGTCAAATATTGTTTTAAAATTATCGTGCAAACTTCTTTAAGCTCTTAATTTCATGTAATAGGGACTCCCATTCTCTCACAAGGCAATTAAGTATGATTATCTATTGAGTTACACACAAAGAAAAATATAATTTATCTGTAATTAATCAGCTCGGCAGCCCTGAATTTTAAATTATGCACAAGTCTAAGAGTCCAGCTTACATTGTTTAAAAGTGTTTTGGTAACACTGAACAGAGCAGAATTTTACAGTTAGAATCTGTTAGGAGAATGAATAACTCTATTGTAAGGTAGATCAGCAGTTGCAGGATGTGCTGGCCCCTTGCCTGTATTCCCTGAACGTGGAAGTGGAAGCAGGGGTGTCAGAAGTTCAATGTTATCCTGTCACCCTTGCCTATTGTAGTGGTTTGAATATGCTTGGCCCAGGGAGTGGCATTATTAGAAGGTGTGGCCCTGTTGAAGTAGGTGTGGCTTTGTTGGAATAGGTGTGTCACTGTGGGTGTGGGCTTTAAGACCCTCATCCTAGCTGACTGGAAGTCAGTATTCTGCTAGCAGCCTTCAGATGATGATGTAGATGTAGAATTCTCAGCTCCTCCTGCTCCATGCCTTCCAGGACACTGCCCTCCTGCTATGATGTTACTAGACTTAACCTCTGCACTTGTAAGCCAGCCCTAACTGAATGCTGTCCTTTTAAGAGTTGCCTTGGTCATGATGTCTGTTCACTGTGGGGAAAACCCTAACTAAGATATCTATGTAATGCCAACCTGGATTACATGAGCCCATATCTCAAACAAACAAATAAATTATATGTAAACAATTTACATCGGATTATTATAATAAAACTTGGTATACTTTTAACAAAATGTGGAATATATTTCATTCTGATTTATCAAATAAAATTCTGCTTAATTTTCCTAGTTCCTTCTGTGCTATGTGCATACATTCTGTTTCGCTGCATTATTGGATGAAACCTTCTAATGCATCACAACCTTTATTTTCAGATCAACATATATAAAGTTATATATATTGGGGTGGATATGTTTTACTCTAGTATGTAAGTTTAACATGTTACTTAATTTATCTCTCCTGATACTTCAGTTAGTTTCCTTCAGTCATATGTAAACTAACTTGTTTACATGCACATATTTCTTCCTTCTGTTTGGTGTTTCTGCACAATGGAGGCTGCCAGATTTGAGAGCTGCCATGAAGTAGTTGTCAGATTGCAGCAACAGACTACAAATATGATGAGGATCGTACAGGCTCACAGGAGGAATGTCTCATTGGCACACAGTGGAGGGGCCCAACGTACCCCAGCTGCAGATCCACCTCTCTCTCTCTCTCTCTCTCTCTCTCTCTCTCTATCTCTCTCTCTGTGTGTGTGTGTGTGTGTGTGTGTGTGTGTGTGTGTATGTGTGTGTGTAGTTCTACCTCCAGCCTTCTTTGGCTTCCAAAGCAATGGTACAGAGCATGAAGGACACATACTGACTTAGCTTTCCGGATTTCTGTTTAGCTATCTGGTTGGTTTGGCGTTAGTGTGTTTTAGGCATCGAATATTAATTACTCTCTAATGACCCTCCTCCTGTACTTTGCTTTATTTACTGTGTGACTTTACAAGGCAACTCCATCTCCCCGATTTTAGCAGTTCTTTCTTTCCCTTTCAGCTCACAGGATCTTTTCTATTGTCCTTGACGATGAGCCGTGAACATTAAACAAAATGTATGGAAGCAAACGACAAACACCCTTGCTCACTTTTGCTTTGATGGTGTGGAAACAGCTTATTCTGAGGAATTACAAAATTATTCATTATATTTTGTCAGCAATTCTCCACCTTGAAGTGGGTGGATTCCAGTAAAGAATGATGGAGCTGTGTATGGATCCTGCTTTATGACAGTTAAAATAAAGCCTAAGATGAAAAACACTAAAATCACAAATCTTGAGTACACTTCTAACTTTTATAATGTGTAATTTCTTTATCATTACAGGAGAACATACATGCAGTGTACAGGTGGACATAGCATTTAGGAGTCAGTCTCTCCTCCTATTGTGAGTTCTGGGGGATCAAATCCAAGTTGATCGGCTTGTAAGACACAAGCTCCTTTGCCTCCACAGGGCCATCTTACTGTCCCTACCTATTTAGTTTTAGTTACTTGGTTGTGTCTCGGTTACACGTAAGAAGATCGTGTCTCAACGTACCTGAGACATTTATTTGATAAACAAGTGGATCACTGTCATCGAATGTCCCAGCAGGAGACATAAGCCACACCTGCCCCTCCTCCTAAGGCCCCAATGACAAAAGGACCCTGCCCATGTTCACAAGGCCAGTCAGTTTGCTGGCCTTCCTTATACAGCACAACTTACAGGCATGTGGGTGCCCCCACCCCCTCAAAAGGTCACATTGGAAACTGTTAACTCAGCATGAGCAATAGATTTCCTGTAACCACATAGATGAAGCGTCCCCTACCCTGCTACTCTCTCCCCACCTGGATACTCTAGCCCTTCCCGAGGGTAGTTAGGGCAAAATTACCTTCACATGGTATGGAGCAGCTGGGTACTCAGGTGAGGTCCCATGAGCTTCCTGTGAAGGGTACAAAGGGTCAACAAGCCCAGCTGGGATGAGGTTTTGCGAGTGAATACAACTGAACGAACACACATGATGGTGATTGTGGGAGTGTAGTCATGAGTCAAGAACAGGACAGAGGGGGCTGGTGAGATGGCTCAGCGGGTAAGAGCACCCGACTGCTCTTCCAAAGGTGATAAGTTCAAATCCCAGCATCCACATGGTGGCTCACAACCATCCGTAACGAGATCTGGCGCCCTCTTCTGGAGTGCCTGAAGACAGCTACAGTGTACTTACATATAATAAATAAAATAAATCTTAAAAAACAAACAAACAACAAAACAAAAAAAAGAACAGGACAGAGCTTCTTACCTGGATGTCTACTGCTGTGTTCCTCTAATACAGTGTTCTGATGAGCCCTGTTCAACAAAGCTTGAGCCTTTATATCTCTTCTCAGTAGAAAGGTTGATGGAAAAGGCATTGGAAGAGTAAAAGTCTCTACTTAACATTGTGCAACTAGGCATGATCCCATAAAGAGCCTGGACACATATTTTGGAAACTAGGGTTTCCTACAATGGAAGTGGAAACTTAAAATGTCTAAAAGAAGTAAACTGTGGTACTAGGGAAACAACTCCCCTCCTACTGACCATTCTTTCAGAAAAACTAAGTTCAGTTTCTATCACCAACATCAAGTTTTTCAATACTGCCTGTAACTCCAGCTACAGGGCATTGCATGCCCTAAGGATATCCTACACTCACTTGTGTCTACCTCCTTCAATCATACCCATTCATATGTTCCTACCCCCCCCACACACACACAATTTAAAGCAATAAAAGTAAATCAGCCACACCACCTCAGAACCAAAATTCAATTTTAAAGCTTATTGAAGTACATAAAACATCTTTTGTGAATCTTTGTTTAAACTATAAAGAAAAAAAATCTGGAAAACTGAATGACTGAATGACTAAGGGATGCTTTCAGTGTTGGTGTTTCAAAGCATGTTCTTTGGCATTATAAAGGTGTGCAAGTAACTATCAGCCTTCTATTCCAAGAAATGGGGACTTTCTCATCTGTGATAACATATGCACTCTTACATGCCCTTGGCCTGAAATGTCACACAAAAGCAAAGCTCTTTCCCTCTGAAGAATCGTGAACTGTTCAATAAATTCTTAAAGTCATCAAACTCATAATGAACACTGTCACAGCAGCATAAGCTTTTTATTTGAGTTCATGTTTGCTTAAAATAAAACGCAAAGCATATCAGTGTCGATAATACATAGTAATCTCTTCCTTATAGACCTTTGGAAATTGATCTCTAATGAAGCAAGTAGATATCACCCAATTATTAAATATGGTTGCTTAAATCTGTCTCTACTTGTGCCTTATGGAATAGTGTATACATACAAAAAATAGTGTACACATACACATGTTTAAATGTTAATTTTAGGTTTATTTGTAAAATTGGTAAGTAAATTATAATGTTTTATAGACAATCTAGTGGAATGTATTGATTTCACTTATGGACAGATTTCCAAAAATCCATGTGTGTTGCCTGTGCAGCCATAGTGACTCA
>LR751648.1:39015-109015 GCA_902729485.2 Mus minutoides | reverse complement strand
TAATAACAACAAACAGAATAGAGCAAGCCATCTTCAAATCCCATGTGATATGTTTGTCAACTGAAGGTCTTCAATCCTTGTGAGCCAAACTCCAAGTTCCAGATGGATAAACTTTTGCTTCTTTCCCAACATCCAATCACTTTCCATCCATGCTGATTAAATTGCATCATTATTCTTGATTTGTTCTTTCCACTTTCTATCTTTATCCCTGGCAATCTTGCTGAGGTTTTACTAATTATATCTTATCGCCCCATCCTTCTTCTGATCAACCCCCACCTTTTTTTTTCTCTAATACAGTCTTCAGTCTTCTGCAAGGCTGGCTTTCTCCAGTCCAATCATGTTATGCACTCATGCTTTTAAAAAAAGAAAACTTCAAACATTAGTTAACATTTTCTAAAAAGCGCCCAACCATTTCTCTGTGATGGCAGAAAGATTGAAAAGCACTGAATTCTGCAGAGGACTGGCAGTGTTGTGAAGGGTCCAGACATGAAACCTGGGAGCTGTGTCAACCTGCTGCATTTGCCTTACTGTGGTGCTATCAAGTAACTCACTTTTCACATTCTCTTAACTTAAAGAATGTTTACTGCCCATGTGCATAACATCACATTCCCAAATGCAGATAACAAAAAACATCAGTCTCTTGCCATGGGAAGAACTCTTTAAGACCATCAAAATTGTTACCTTCTCACCTTGGTGACTCTTTGCAGAAAGCCGAGTGTCCTATCAGAATGCACATTAGAAAAGATCGCTCTTCTAGGAGACGATTCCAAGGTGTTCCAAATGACAATCATCTGTACTTCACTGAAAACAAACCAATGTGCACCTCCCTACAAGAGAGAGACATCATTCCTGTGGAGGATGCATGAAGGATTAAGAGCAGTTTTATGTATATGTTGAGAGTGAATCTCATCAAGTCTGAATTCTTGCCCAATTTCAGAAAGATGCAAGCATAGAAACACAACATATGCCATATTTGAGTTTTTACTAAGAATAAATTACTTGCTTTATTAATATGGTAATCCTTTTCCATAAAATATTTTAAAGCATGAAGTTTTACTTGCATCATTATTGTTCTTTGTTTGGCACTATTTGAAATATGGCAATCGTCTGAAACATACTTTTAAATTTTAGTTTTTATTCAGTTATTTTTCTGATAGTCTCATACATGTATATAGTGAGTTCTTATTACTCTCGTTACCCACTTTCTCTCTGCTCCCTCCCATCCCTATCAGCACCCCTTTCTCCATCAGTCCATCTTTCTCCCTCCCATCCCTATCAGCACCCACTTCTCTGTCAGTCCATCTCTCGGAGTCCTGATTGCTGGGTTTGTTTGTACGCCATGTTTAACTTAACAGGAATCAACTTTGTGATTATAGGGCTGAAATCACCATTGAAGGCTTTTGGGGTCATCAACAGGTACACAACTGAAGGCAATGAGTCCCCCATTCCTTGAATCTGTTATTGGGAATAGTTCAGCAGTGTTGGGTAAGATCCTCTTAGTCCTTACTCTAGCCACGCCTGGAAGCTGATGGGCCCATTCTTGTATGCATCTGGTAGAGTCATCCATAATTGTTAAGAGTTCATGACTGCAAGGTCTGGGTCTTGCCCAGAGGATGGCACTTTACAGCCTTTCTCACTGAGTTTTTGTTCCTGGGATCTTTCTATCCCTTTTCCTACATGTTCTCTGGACCTTCCAGTGGATGGTTAAATGTCTTGTGTGGGGGTAAGCATACTCATCCATCATTTGTTGGTCAAGGCATAGTGGACAATGGCTCGGGAAACCATGCGAGAGGCTCCAGGAAAAAAGGCAGAGGGGCTTTTACCTCAGGTACATTTTGTTCCGTGGATTGTTCTCGGATGTGATGCCTCCTGAGACAAACATTTACGTTCAATTCATAAGACATGTTTATTCTTGTTGAATATCAAATCTTTTTTTTTTTTAGTTTTTTCAAGACAGGGTTTCTCTGTATAGCCCTGGCTGTCCTGGAACTCACTTTGTAGACCAGGCTGGCCTCGAACTCAGAAATCCTCCTGCCTCTGCCTCCCAAGTGCTGGGATCAAAGGCGTGTGCCACCACGCCTGGCTTAACCATACCTGTAGAACCCAATCTGGTAAGTATAACTTTAATCTCAATATGGCCTTCTGCCTTGTTTTCATGATATCCCAGTTACACTCTTTTATTATGTTCCAGGCAATTATGTTTAAATTGGTCTGTTCTGAGAAAGTTCTGGGAAAGGGATGTTCTGTTAACATTTAGTATGTGCTTACTGGTATTTATTGACATGTTTTTCTGATCATGCTTTTCGGACTTAAACAACCCTCCTTGGATCACTGCTTTCTTTGTTACATTCTTGTGTAGAAGTGCAACGAAACTGAAGTAAGACTGTCTATAACATCAGACTGTAATCTGTCCCATTCTTTCAATTCCTCAGGTCCCAGGTCCAGCAGACAAGTCTTCATAGGTCAGCTGAAAAGTCAACACCATATATAGCCACAGCTCTCTCTGTATTTGCTACTCCTCATTGGAAAGATTCTTGCCTGATGAAGGCTGAGAATAGCATTTGTCTCTGACATAAACCCTTAGAAAGCAGTTCAATACCATCTTGATTTGACTAGACAATAGTATTCAGTTCTACCCCTAATCTTATTACTTCCCCTATCATGGGTTTTAAAATCAGATTTATAGCACCAACCATGGTTCTCTTCTGAGGGGAAGGAATAAACCCAACCAGAGAGCAGTTGTTCACCCCCATGACAGTAGCAGCACTAATGTAGCAGTGGGAACATCTTGCCTGGCAGGTTCACAGCTTGATAAAATTATTGATGACTTTTCTCCCTCAGTAGACCGAATAGCACATCCCAAGACTGAAAGCTAGACACCAGGGAGGTCACTTCCAGCTAAGTTCCAGTTTGATTTTGCTGTATTATGCAACCAAAGTATGTCGTGTCTTCACCTAGTATGTGGGGTTTTATCATCTAGTTCTGGTGGGCGAACAAGAGTCCATTTTTTTGGTTCTTTTTTTATTGGCCTCTGGAGCCTCTCAGACCTATAATTCATAATGAAATATCTCACTGCTGGCAATGCGGGTGGGGTTAAAATGCATAGCTTCTAGAAATAGTTTTTCCCAGTCTTTAAAGCTCTTCTTAAAAATAAATTGTATTTTTAATTTGGTTACAAGATAGTAAGTTTCCATGTGTCTTCTTCATACCCTATTTGTTTGTGTGTTTGTTTTTTCCCTTCCCCTGCCCCATTATCTCTCCTATACTCCATGCTTAAACTCTCCAGAGTCCCTACTATGCTTCATATTACCTGTATTCCATGACTCCCCTCCCTCAAAGCATCCCCTTTCCAGTGGCTCCCTCTTCAGGATCTTCAAACTTAATATACAAAATTTAAAAAGATTCTACACAGGAGAAAAGTGGTTTAAGATTTTTGTGTGTGAGAGAGAGAAATTTTTGAGAAACCTTGCAAGTGTAAGACTATTTTGTCCATGAATTACATCTTTATTCACATAGATTTTTTTTTAAGTTTCAGCATCTTCTAATAATACATCTAATTAGATTGTCAATAGTCGTTTAAAGGTAATAGTCTTGGAAAACATCAGTCCCATATAGTTTAATGGCCTAGCGGCATAGCTGGACTTGAGGAAAGGGTAATTCCACAGGAAATAGCTCTGAGGACACCCAGGTTTCGACACAAAGGCTGTGATACACATCACCTTAGAAGGGGAAATAGCTGGGTTGACATTTTGCTGAGGCTCCTCACTGGTCCCCAGTGGTGTGACACCTGTCTCTAGCTGTCAGTACTTGGTTTATAAAATGACAAAATTCACTTGTTTTCTCAATAATTAACTTATCACTGTACTAAATGTTAATTTCTTATTAAATGGCTCTTTAGGTGGTTCCTTCATGAAAAGTGACTTGGGAGTCGATACACATAAAACACAGGCAGGCTGAGCGCTACAGTTAGAAAGAACACATATCAGATGTAGGATTGGTAAAGATCTTTTCCCAATCTGTTGGTTGCCATTTTGTCCTATTGACAGTGTCCTTTGCCTTACAGAAGCTTTGCAATTTTATGAGGTCCCATTTGTCAATTGTTGATCTTAAAGCATAAACCATTGGTGTTCTGCTCAGGAAATTTCCCCCTGTTCCCATGTATTCGAGGCTCATTCCCACTTTCTCTTTTATTAGATTCAGTATATCTGGTTTTATGTGGAGTTCCTTGACCCACTTGGACTTGAGCTTTGTACAAGGAGATAAGAATGGATCGAATTGCATTCTTCTACATGTTGACCTCCATTTGAAACAGCACCATTTGTTAAAAATGCTTTCTTTTTTTTCCACTGGATGGTTTTAGGTCCTCTGTCAAAGATCAAGTGACCATAGGTGTGTGGGTTCATTTCTGGGTCTTCAATTCTATTCCACTGATCAATGTCTCTGTCTCTGTACCAATAACACACAGTTTTTATCACTATTGCTCTGTAATACATCTTGAGGTCAGGGATAGTGTTTCCCCCAGAAGTTCTTTTATTGTTGAGAATAGTTTTTGCCACCAGACCTCCCCCAGCCCCAGTGCTCCCAGGGACTAAACTACCAACCAAAGAGTACACATGGAGGGACCCATGGCTTCAGCCACCTATGTAGCAGAGGATGGCCTTGTCAGACATCAATTGGAGGAAAGGCCTGTGAAGGTTCGACACTCCAGTGTAGGGGAATGCCAGGGTGGTGAAGTGGGAGTGGGTGAGTAAGTAGGTGAGCACTCTCATAGAAGCAGGGGAGGGAGGATGGGATAGGGGGTTTCCAGAGGTGGAAACTGAGAAAGGGGATAACATTTGAAATGTAAATACATAAAATAACATTTGAAATGTAAATACATAAAATATCCAATAAAAAAGAGAACACTTATCTGTAGATGCTTGCGGTGTAAGGAATAAACTTTAGTAAGAGAATGTTGACTAGAGAATCAGAAAAGTCACATTTCAAGCTTGGGAAGCACGAGTCATGCTCGGGATGCTTCTGTTTATGAATGACACCACACAAGTTCCAATCTGCTAAACTGGCTGTTAGTTTCAAGTCAGCAGAACAAAATAAAGGAGAAGTGACTTAAAATAGTAGTTGATCATTTTCCTTCAGTTTGAACACATTTCTACTGAAATTGAAGCTGGAACTTATTTTAGAAGATGTCTAAAATTTGTTCCTTTTACTTTCCCCAGCTGTAGATCTAATCCCCATCAATCAAATACACAGCAGATGAAAATCTTTTTTTTCCTTTCTGACTGTTCTACTGAAGACAAGCCTCTCATCGGACTGTATTTGATCATCAATGAATTGGACTTTGTAAAGAGAATAATTTCTTTCCCAGTCTTCATCACCCTAAATCTGCATTTGCCTTATTCAGAGGACTTGAGTTCATCTTCCAGAACTCATGCCAGGTGTCTCATAACTACCTGGCATCAGAGACTCCAGTGTTCTCTTCTACCTCCACCACACTTAGTCACATGCATGCATACACACAAGCAAAAGATTCACACACGTAAAATAAAAAATAATTTTAAAACAAGTCGCTATGCAGTTATATTTACATTTTTTCAATTTTCCATACCCAGGTTTGGAGTGTTTGTTTCACTAGAAAAACTTTCAGAGTGAGTCTCTCTAAATTGCCTTTTTCTTCTCAAATCTCAATTTGGAGCAAACAAAAAGTCAATTAATTTGTATTATCATTGTATCAATTTTACATGTATGAAAATTTAAGGAAAGCTGCACAGGATTGCTATAGCCAAAGTGCCATTCACAGAGATTTAAAAATCCTTGTATGCCCCAGGCTTTCTGCTTTGCCTCTTTGCTTAGAAGAAAGAGGGATAAGGCTACAGCTCCAAGTCATGCCCTGGAGCACTGCACCCTCAACACCTGAGAGAGTGTTGCTTTGAAAATAAAGATTTCAGCATTGGAATTTGTGGGACATTTTACCATAGCGTTCCTAGTTTGCTTTCTCGTTACTGTGATAAACACATTGAAAAGTAACTTGGAAGGGAAAGGTTTATTTGCTTTAAACAACCCAATCATAGTTCATCACTAGTGGAAGTCAGGGCTGGAATTCAAGGGAATCTGGAAGCAGGAACTAAAGCAAAAGCCATGGAAGAACATTGCTTTCTAGTTTGCTCCTCGTGGCTTGTTTAGCTTGCTTTCTTCTAGCACCTAGGACCACTAGTCAAGGGGTGGCATCTCCTACCATGGGCTGTGCCCTCTCACATCAGTCTTTAATCAAGAGAGTGCCCTATAGATCTGCTTCAAAGCCAAATCAATGAAGGTGATTTCTCAGCAGAGGTTCTCAATTCCTAGATGACCCTAGCTTATACCAAGTTTAGAAGAAATAACCCACAGGAGGTATGTTGCAGACAGACAGCATTGACATTTGAACTTAGGTCCGAACACATATTTCATTAATTTAAAAACATAATCCTGAGAGAAATTTAACCACAGGTCTCAATCTGTGTGCACTTGGATATAGATCTGTAGATGATTCGTGACCTTTTATGTTTATCAACACCAGGCTTTCACTTCCTTTGCTGAATCCATCCATCTCTATGCCATTTCCGGACGTGATGGTTTAAAGCACTATATTCTGTACTTACTTATGCATTTTGTTATTCATCACCTACATTTTTATTATTATTGTTTAGACGATATGCTGATCTGGTACTTTCTATGCCTTAGATAGATGCTAATTGCTAAACTGGCTCCTAAGACTCAGCCATTTTCACAACGGTTAGAAAATAAAGTAAGATGTTCTTTGCCTCCGTATCTGAATTTTCAGTCCTATTTGCATAATTTTAGCCAAATGTTGTCTTAGACTATGTGAAGCCTGAATTAGAAAGGATGCCAAGAGTGCTCTGTGATGTTGTCAAAAACAAAACAAAACAAAAACAAAAACAAAAACAAAAAGCAACTTTTGGTGACACCGTTGATGTCTTTTTTGTTTTTCTAAAAGCATTCTGCTCTTATCATTGGGTGCACAGCCTCAAACATTAAAAATACTTTGTTCTTTTTTAAATTAATTTTATCTTAGAATGGAAATTTCTATTTTAACAAGGTGTCATAGCTTTTAGGATATACCAGACAGAGAATGATTTGTCGATGATAATGAGCAGCCAGCTATAGACATGTTACCCTGTGCAACAATGCCTATGAGGAAATAAAACCATTATTACATGGGTGTATATATAATATATATACCTATTACATGGGTGTATATATAATATCTAAAACCATTACATGGGTATATATAATATCTAAAACCACTACATGGGTATATATAATATCTAAAACCACTACATGGGTATATATAATATCTAAAACCATTACATGGGTATATATAATATCATGTGATTGTTTTTACATCATTTTCCTTATGCATGTATAACCTATATTTAGTCACTTTTATTCAAGAAACTTTTAGTATTTCTAAAGCATTTATTTATTTTTCATTTGTTTGCATGTGCTCACATGAAGCACAGTGCTCATGTAGGGGGTCAGAGGACAACCCACAGGAACTGATTCTCCACCATGTGGGCTCCAAGATCAGGTCACATGGTTTGGTGATAAGCATGTCCGCCAGTAGAACAGTTTCCTGGCCTGACCCTTAATGTTGTTTGATATATAACTATCATATCATCTGAGTGTATTTCCATATAAACATTAGAATTCATTTGTCATTAAAAAGAAAATCTTCTGTCACTTGGATTTGGATTATACTGGGTGTGGATCCGCTGGTAAAATTTATGAGTATTGAGTCATAGTGAAGACTTGTTATTTAGGTAGCCCTGCATTTAGCACAGCAGTGTGCATAGATAGTTTGAGGGTTCTTTTCCTCCTCTTCCTCCTCCTCTTCCTCCTCCTCCTCCTCCTCCTCCTCCTCCTCCTCCTGCCATTTATCTGTGGCTTAGAGGTGGTAAAGTTCATATGGTGTGTCCTTCCCAGATTTGGTCACTACTTCAAAAATCTGTTCAGTAGATTCAGCAGAATATATGTTAAAAAAAAATGAGTCTTTTCAGGTATAAATTGTTCTAATTTTTCTCTTTGATCCTTACTGCTTTTAAATCTTCCTTTTCCCATTTCATTGGAGAAGCACTTCACTATATTGCAGAATAAAGCTGATTAAATGGCTGCTGTCCCATCTTATCTCAGTAAAAACTATTCAGTATCTGAATGTTATCTTGCTATTTCTCTATTAGTTTCTCCTACTTTATTTTTATTCTTGCTTTTTCTTTTTTGTTTTTATTTTTCCTGTTTGGTCAAGATTTACTTTGCCACTGAAATCCTTTAAGAGGCATTTTATGTATATGGAAAATATGTTTACCACTGGTGTAGAGAGAATGTCTTGTGTGTTGTATGGATCTATCATCTGTCAGTTAAAAAGCCTATGGCCTATTGGCTTCAGAAGGAAAAGAAGGGAGACAGAAAGAATTATGCAAGAGAGTCAGGCCAGACCAGGCCTAGTGTCAACACACTGGTATATCTATATCCAAGAAATATGAAATTGTATTTTTGTTCCAAAACTTTAACTATCTTCTAGTTTGTATTATGGCCTCTTCCTATCTTTATAGACCATTTAAAATTTTGGTTATCCTTTTTTTCTATATACCTTAATTATTATAAAAACTTTTTTTGCTTCCTGACCTAAAGATATAAGTGCCTTATTTTACTTCTTAAGTATTGCATTCTTGCCAGCAATTTAACTTAGTGTTTAAATAAGAAAACCATCAAAATGACAAAATAGGTAAATGTTCAGGTCTAACAAACTGGTTTACCCCCTGATCCCAGAGCAGAAAGAGAACATTCTAGAGAACATTTCTCTTGCTTTTATAAAGACCATATATATCCAAAAGTGACTTGGGAGACAAAGACTTTACTTGGAAAAAATAACCTGGTCACAGTCTACCATCCAAGGAGGCGAGGCAGGGGTTCAAAACAGAAATGCGGACGGAGACAGGGACTGAAGCAGAGACCATGGAGGAACACTACTTACTGGCTTGTCCCTCATGTCTTGCTCAGTTTGATCTTATATTATGCATACCTGACCATGGATGGCACAATGAGCTGGGTCCTCCTCCACCAATCATTAATCAAGAAAATGTCCATAGACTTACATAGAGGACAGTCTGAGGGGGACAATTCTTCAACTAATATTCTCTCTTTCCTAATGACACCTGCTTATATCAAGTTGTCATAAAACTAAGCAGCACATAGAGAATCTATTACACACACACACACACACACACACACACACACACACACACACACACACATACACAAAATGGATGGTTCTTGAAAACAGTTGATATTTTAGTCATATAAATTAACCTATATTACAGTCAACTTTAATACTTGATCACATTTATTAGATCTTTAAAAGACCTTGCCAGAATTATATATAAAACCAGTAACTGGAATAACGATACTGCACATTTAATATGTAACCCTCTGGGTAGGAAAAGAAGCAGCAACAGCTAATTGTGGGCATCATATTTTAAGCTTCACTCTTCACAGAATTTTATAGAATGTGTCCATTAAAATCACTGCCTTGCCCTAGTTACAAGCAGTCTGTTTTCTATGACTTATTTTTTCTTTCCACTTGTCTTCTCAGCTCTTATATCAGTGATTAGGACTTTCATGATTTTTTTTTCTTCCAACACGCTGATTTAACTTAGTATGTGCAGTTCCCAGCTGTGTGATTATTGGTAACATTTTGCAAACTATTAATGGTTTATTTTGGTACTGTTCAACTGGTACTTTTAGGCTCTGTGTGTTCCTTTGAAAATAAACTACCCAAAGTCTTACTTTTTAATAAACATTTTTTGTTTCAACATTATGCCTAGTATTCTAAAACTATTTTTCACAGAAATTTTATTTTGGGGCTTAAAAAACAACATAGGGATCTTTATTAGTTTGTTTACATGATTTAATAACAATAGATTTTTAATCAACTATACAACAGAATAACTTGTTCCTTTTAGAGTGTTGTTTTAGTGTTAATATTTTTAAGAAATTATTTGAGAAATCTGACTAATAGGATTTAAAACTGTACAAATTGTGTTTATTTTTTAAACCAAGGGCCAAAAACCAACAGATAAGTGCTTATGCCTTGAAGGTTGAAAATGTCTAGCTTAAACCTGTACTGTGAGATGAAAGCAAAGACTAAGGCACTTCTGTTATGGGAACTTGTTAATTGCTTTTGCCATTATTAAAGTAATATGAAGGTAGACAAGATGGCTCAACTGGCAACAAAACTCACACCCAAGACTGGTTACATAAGTTCCATTTCCTGGACTCACAGGGTGAAAAGAGAGAACCAGCTCCCTCACGTGGTCCTCTGACCTTCCGTGTGTGTGTGTGTGTGTGTGTGTGTGTGTGTGTGTGTGTGTGTGTGTGTGTGCCACAGTATGCATGCCCTTACCTATGTAAACAATGCACACAATTAATAATAAAAACAAAAAAAATTAAAGAGATTATTTTGTATTCAGTCTTTTTTTTAATACATCCCAACTCATGCAAATTTAGAGCTATTTAAAGAAAGGATTAGCAGGAAAAAGGAATTAAGAATTCAGAAACCTTAAATTTCATTTTAATCAACAGTTTAAACCCAGCTTTGCTTTCTTCCCCCTTCTCAGCAGATAAGCAAGTGTCAGGCAAGTCGCTCACATACAGCATTTATGCTGCTCTCATTTGCTAACAGAAAGCCCTATTTAGATACCACTTGACTTTCACGGTGGCCAGCAATAGCTCACACTGAGGACAGACAGAAAAAACATGCAAGTCCAGATCTTATGTAGAAACCCTAGGTATGTATCCATTCTAGATTTTTCTTGAAAATTAAGGAGAAATAAGAAGCAATAATACAAAGATATAGAAAATGACAATCTTAAAAGGAAAAATGTACTGATAAGAGAAGTGACCATAGTTTAAGCACTTCTGTAATCTGGACCATTTAGATAACAGAGAAAGAATAAACAGTTAAATGCCCCCATCACCTGATAAAGTAAACCCACGGCCATGTGACCTTAGATTTTAAGACAGGGTCTAACCACGTGTTCCACTCTGGCTTTAAAGTCAGGACCCTTCTGCTGTTGTCTTCTGAATACCAGGACTGTGCTAGCTGTGTGAACTGCCAGCCTGCATTCAATGCTGGTTTTATATGTGATGATATAACCAAGTTGTTCTGAAAATTAGTAATTTAGTTAAGCCCATATTACTAATAAATGATTGAAGCAAGAACTAGAAAAACAAAACAAAACAATGAAAGGCCTTTGGATTTCTTGCACTGCCCTTGTTTCTACTATGAAGTGCAGGCTAGGGGTGGAGGAACCTGGGGAGGAGAAGCAGATAAAAGCTTAACCTAAAACTGAAGACAGAGAGCTCACCCACCACTGCATGCAGGATGTGTGTCACTCACAGTCTAGCTTGGGAGCATTAGTATCTCTTATTCTTAAAGTATAGGGCAGATTTATATATTAAGAGCCACGCATCATGCATGCTGTAAGAGAAGCTTCTATCACAGGACAGAGCAAACAATTCTAGTCCTGTAGTTTTTTTTCATTTTTTTAAATATTTAGCTGCATTTTTTAGTGCCATAAGTTTTCATTTCTTTGGGGATATATATATATATATATATATATATATATATATATATATATACACATATATACACATGTATATGTGTATATATGTACACATGTATAGATATATACACATGTATAGATATATACACATGTATATATATACACACATGTATATATGTATATATATGTATATATATACATATATATATATACACATATGTGTGTGTGTGTGTGTGTGTGTGTGTGTGTTTGGTTTTTCGAGACAGGGTTTCTCTGTATAGCCCTGGCTGTCCTGGAACTCACTTTGTAGACCAGGCTGGCCTCGAACTCAGAAATCCACCTGCCTCTGCCTCCCAAGTGCTGGGAATAAAGGCGTGCATTTTATATATATATATATATATATATATATATATATATATATATATATATATATATGGATCACCACTTCTTTTAGTTTTGGAACGATTTGTTCCTTTTCAGTGAGGATGGTCCAAGAGTGTCCAAGGAACTCATGTACAGGTTAATCAACCATGGACTCTATACGTTGTCAGCTCATCTCAGATGCTTTGATTACTGGATGTGTTAATGATTAGAGAGTCTACATCTAAACCATTAAGCTCAGCAATACTTTTTGCATTTCTAAGTGAGTGCAGGAAAATTCAGCGTGTACTTTGTGCCACTGACCCTACGATCTGCCCCACTCTGGCCTGGGAGTTCCTACTAAGTCCATCATTATATTCAGGGACCAGCAACACACACATGGCTTCTTTAAACTGGCATCCTTCAGATTTTGGGTGACTTTTCTGATATGTGTAACCATGGGTGTCACAGGTGTGCTTAAAGCAAACAAGGAAAATTTGAATCTTGATTCACATGATTTTTTTTTTTTGGGGGGGGGGGGTTGGTTCTGGGCCGTGAGAGTAGCTAACCACCTTCACAGGTCACCTCGGGTGCTCATAAGAAGAGCTAGCTCTACTCCTGTACCACTTCCTTTATTTCTAAAAATTACTACAGACCAAATATCAGAACTAACTACCATGCTACCGGTGGCCCAAGAGCAAAGGTTTCCCCCCAAAACCATCTAGTTCAATATCCGCAATCTCTCACATCCCCACTGTGGTTGTACCTTGGCGAAAAATCATTAATCAATAAGAGCAAACATGGGCTTTAGGTCAAGTTTTATACCTTAATGTTGATACTGTATTTTGGGATGTTAAACTGTATTCAGGGGCTTGCTATGTCCACCTGAAGTTCTCTTACTCAATATAAACTGTTTCTGCAGATGAAAACAAGTGAAATATACAATCACTATACTTTAGCTAAAGTAACTATTAGGAGAGTTAATACTGAGAAGTCAATCATTATGTGATAGAGCACCTTCTATGTGCTTTAGCTCACCCAATCTTCATGTTAATAGGTCTTTCAAATAAGAAAGCTGAGATGGATTGACCTTAAGTCATTTAAGGACAAAATTCTCAAAAGGGATTGGTTGAGGACCAACTTGGGCCACCAGCCTCAAGGTTTTTACTTCTGTACCATATGTTATTTCAGATATTGAAGTAAGCAGGACTGACACACCCAGAGGCCCATCTTAAATGCAGGAGCAGAAGAGGGCTCAGCTGTCTGCTTTGAACTCAGTTTATATAGATAAGGGCCAACGACAACATCAGAATGACCATAAAGAATTTATGCCTGTGGCTGTACGCCAAGCACAGTACATTTCAGACAAGCAATATCATTGGGTGCTACATGAACATCCCACCTGATTGCTTCCAAGTTACACCTCTGTGCAAAAGTTCTGAGTTGATTAATACCACAATTCTCTTCGTTTCAGTATGTTGAAATATCACAGTCTTACATGACCTTACAGGGATGAAGTCATGAATCCAGCCCATGACCCATGGAGCTGAACCCTTAGCTGAGACTCTCCTATAGAGCTGAGTGTCCCCCTAGAACATTAAGTTAATGGGAAGGGGACATGGTTCTGCCTTCTTCATTCTTGTTCTCCTAATGTTCCAAGAACAGCCTAGAGAAGAGTGTATATTATTATACTATATCTTACTTTATGTGCATGTGTGTGTTGAATGTATGTGTGTGCTGGTGTGTACATGTGAGCATACACATGTGTGCAGGTGTTGACACCAGAGGTCAACACTAGATGTCTTCCTCATCACTCTCTACATTTCCTTGAGACAGGGTCTCTCACTAAATGCTGTCTTAACCATCTGGCCAGTGAACACCTGGGGTCTGTTTGTGTCTGCCCCCCCCACTTGCACCCCAACACTGGGGTACAGACATGAGCCACCACATACCGATTTTCACATGAGTGCTGGGATCCACACTCAGGTCTTCATGTCTTTGCGGCAGTCTTCAGTCACCAGGATGTCTCCCTACTCCAACATCTCTAGATTGTATTTAAGAGCTCTTCACATAAAATGGGTGAAGTAAATCACACAACATGCTCTTCTACTTGGTCACACAAATGACAAAAATAAACACACACACACAGAGAGAGAGAGAGAGAGAGAGAGAGAGAGAGAGAGAGAGGTGTTTCATCCACCCCAGGGAAATTTTTAAGTCCACAGTATTTCTGAAACCTCCAGGGATAGCTGGCCCTGCTTGCATTCCCAGCCCAGTCACAGAACAGATCATCGAAGGTGCCACATCTGGATGAGATTGATAGCATCCTGTTGTCTCCCAGGAGCAAATTTGCCAGCTCTTTTCTGTCTTCTACAACCCCTCTGAAGAAAATTGTTCAGAAAGCAGATGGAAAGTAATGTTGAGCAAGAAAGCCCGATCACCTCCTACCCACATTTCCTCCTCTCTCATCCTCTGGGTGACAGTTGGCACCGAGAGAAGCTCATTAAAATAATAAACACGCCTTTTCATTAAATCAAGTACAGATCATAGATAATAAAATGGGAATACTCCATAACATGTCTTCCTGTGTTTGGATTGCTTAACCAAGTGGGTCCCAAAGATATCACAGAGATAAAAAAAAGATGCTGTCTTCCCAAGTCTTTAAACACTGTTAGAGAAAACGGGCTCAGAAATGTTGTCTTAGAAGGAAATCATAGGTCAGGATCCAAGTAGTTAGTAACTCTGTGGGTGAAGGCGTGGGCAGCATGAGATGTTAAAATGTTGGAGTGGGGGCAGATGTAAGGTCCAGGAGTGAACAGGCAGCACTTCTTGTTGTGGCACAGGGCCTGTGGGAGGGAAGAACTGCAGTCACTCTCGGTGGAAATAGATGAGGTCACACTCCAGGGACCTCAGAGTCTGAAACAGCAGATACTAGAGCCTCCATGTCTGGTGAGATGCACACATGACTCTCACAACACCCGCAAGTAGGAGGTACTCACTGAACACTACAAACCTCTTTGGGATGCTCATGTTGGTCTTGGTGAGCTTCAAAAAAGGGTATATTTTCCAAGAATAACTTTGCACACGTAATTGTGCATCCTGCTAGTAATGGCTATGATTAAACCAGGCTCACAGGTCAGTCCTGTCCTACATTTGAACTCTGTTCCAGAAGTAAAGAAGGCAACACATTTAATATACTCCTTTATATATACAGAAAGATGCTTGATTTTGCCACAAATCCCACCTTGCTCTCAGGTTTTCCCTGCCCCCAAGGCAGGACAAACACATTCACACACATTGAACCCTTTATGAGGTAGTTGGTTTTTTGTTGTTTTGTTGTTTTGTTGTTGTTGTTGTTGTTGTTTTGGTTTTTTTGTTTTGTTTTGTTTTGGTTTGGTTTGGTTTGGTTTCTCTGTATAGCCGTGGCTGTCCTGGAACTCACTTTGTAGACCAGGCTGGCTTCGAACTCAGAAATCTGCCTGCCTCTGCCTCCCGAGTGCTAGAATTGTTTTATACTGTGTTGGTAGACAGACATAAGAGACATTGATTTCATAAAGCTTTTGTTTGTGTTTTTGCCTGTTAGAAGAAAAATGCTACATCAACCTCATTTTTTTTCTCACAGGAAGTTTAAATTCCATCCTTTCTAGAAAGTATGAATCCACGAGCTTAAATTTTTGTGTAGGTGCAGTTTTTGCCCTGAAATGCATGGACACGACGTGCTTACAGTTTTCACGGGCACCAGCTCTTTGACACTAAGACAAGGGCAACATACTGCTTGGTAAGCTTTCCTTAGAGCGTGCAGACCCACACACACATGTTTCATAAAGATCTTCTCTCATCCACTTTTCCTTATGCTGAATTCATAAGAATTGTCTATTATTTCTTTTACAATATGAAATCTGGAGATTGGGTAATTATTTTTGATACCTTTCCCGTGTGTGAGATGCTCAGGAAAATGGTTTTCCTGTAGTTAAGCTGTGGGGAAATAGAACCTTTTTCATTTATAATTTTGTAGCACAAATACATGGCCTTGAAGGCTAATGATGACTTAGATGTCCTGTCCTTTCAGGGCTGTTTGCAAGTAGAATATTAACCTGAGCTCGCTCCATTGGGAAACACTGGGGAGAGTCCAGCTGCCTGGTATAGCCAAGCTGACAGTGTGCTCTGTAATATGTGATGGTGAAAAGACAGAGGTAAAGAGCTTCAGAAGTGTTTGCTTTTGCCAAATTAGATTCACATTAACAATAGTGTGTCTACTATTTCACTGGATCCAAAATAGCACCCTACAAAGCAAATAGACATGCCCATTTTGCAGCAGGAAGTCAAGGCTTCAGCTACTGTGGACATCCCCAAGTGGTTACCAAAGCACAGATAGAATACAACCCACATTAATTACCCCAGCATCTTCCATACCTGCTCATATTAATTGCTATCCCATGAGGGTACGACTTGCTTAAAGTGTTTGGTTCTCCAAAATTAACCAAGAAGGTAGAATCTTCTTTTATTAGAGTAGCTTTTTTCTTCAAATTTTATGACACTAACAGGAAGCCTGCAGAAATTAATAATTGTGCCAGCTATCAATCTTCTCATGCATAAAATTCAAAATTTGTTTCTCTGCCTACAGATGAAAAGTCATTTTATCAAAAGCTAATAATATGCACCCACAAGCGTGCCTCTCAACACCCATGAGCCAATCGCAATCTGCAAAAGTTAAAACTGAGTGCAGTATTAGGTTCATTTGAATATGGACAGAAAAATCATAGTGTATTCAGATTGTTAAATATCAATAGAATTCAGTTTCTGTGACTTTTGAAGTCACAGAATTATAGCTAATTTGATAACATTAATGCACACCCTGACATTCCCTAATTGCATAGGGAAGGCTGCCAAGGGTCACAGAGAGAAGGAATTCTCACGCCTGTGTGGAGGCAGGGCTGGGCTACAAACTGTCTTCTTGTTCTTTCCAAGCCTTTCCAGACTCTCCTCTTCAGTTTCCATTCTGCACCTGAAGTTGTACAAGGAGTATTCACTTGTTTACTGAAGCCTATCATGACTCATTCCAGAAAGTGTTTGAGTCTATTTTCAAAGAAAATTTTAAGATTAAAATATACTAAGAATAGGATAAGAATCCATGTAATCACAGAGTTAGGATGAAAAAAACCTAGGAATGTTCTATATATTCAACCTTTATCTCACAAAGGCCCCTATGTTGAAAGTTTCACCCCCAGTCTGTCAGTGCTACTAGAGACGGTAGAAGCTTTAAGGGGTAAAATCAAGGGAAACTGAGTTCATCAGGTTTGTGCCCTGAAAAAGGATTGTGGGGGCCTGATTCTATTCTGCATCTTCTCCTCGTCCCCTCCTTTTCCCCCCCTCTTCCATTTTTTGTGGGTAGTATGATTCTTAGGCAGTTGGCCCTGAGCTATATATATAAAAAAAACAAAAAACAAAAAAAAACTAGGAAAGCATTATCCTTGCAGTAATGGAACCAGAGAGTAAGACAGTATGCAATCTTCCTCCATGGTCTCTGCTTTCATTTCTGCCTCCTAGTTCCTGGTTTCTGTTTGAATTCCTGCCCTGACTTCCTTATATGAGGGACTATATCCTGCAAATGTAAATCAAGTCAATCCTTTCCTTCCCCAAGTCGCTTCTTGTCAGAGTGTCTTAGCACAGCAACAGAATGAAGTTAGGACAATATTCTATATCATCACAGCTACAAAGCAACAGGCCAAGATACTTTCAGGCTGAAACCTCTGACTTCATGACTGGGCATAACCTTCTCTGTCTATAAGCTGGTTTGCCTCAGTCATGGTGATAGCTGACAGGCACAGGGTAGGATAACAAAAGCACAGTCTGACAGTCTACATGTATTATTCTTAATTGGCTTTCACAGTGGCTTGGAGCTTTGTAATACTAAACTGAAGGTGGCTTCAAAAAAAATATATTGTGTCCACAGGTAATAGAGCCTGTTGCAGAAGTATGCTTACTCCAGCAGTGGGAGTATCCAAAGCATGCATTTGTTCTAGCTTAGGTCACCTTATAGAGTAGACTTGCCCCATCTCTCCCTATGCAGTCTATCCAAATTAACAGCCATGGTGAAATTCATACCAGGTGAATAAGGTAAGTCTGTAAAGAAGTTTCTTGTAGCCTGAAGAGCTGTTTTATTATGTATTCAATAGTGACTCCCTCTCTTAAAGTGTTTTTATAGATATATAAACATGCATACTGGACATGTCTCAGAATAGCTCTATTCTAGGCATGGTTCTTTAAATATATAATTTACTAATGTGAAAAGATCCATGACTTCACTTGCCCTGAGTAGTTGGCTAGGTTTTCAAGGCCAGGCATGGTTTCCCTCTTGTCTGAGTCCAATGAGAGAGGTGTTGGTTACTAACAAGATATGCAAGTCACTACTGTATCTGTCAGGATCCATCTAAGAAAGGGGAAGGCTAGCAAGTAGCCTTCCTGGAGGTGGCCCACCCTTTTGTGTGGATTAAGATGGGTGAGCTCTGAGAGGCAAGGTCTCAAGAGACTTTATTTCAGGACTGATTCTTTCAGCTGACATACCTTTCCTGTCATTATTAAATCAATATAACAATCCCTGAGCATCAGCCTATCCTATTAAGCAGGTATCATGCAAATCAACATAAGGGTGACCTTTCATGAATTAATGCTATTTAGATGAATTAATGATTTTATAAAGTTCCTGATTTGATTTAAATAATCTTAGGAAGAATGTTTTAAGAGATGGCTTTAGTTGTTTGCTAGAATTATATAATAAAGTTAAAATCAAGAATATAATGTGTCCATTCCTCATAATAATAAGTAAAGGTTGCATAATAAGAAAGAAAATGAGCTTTCACAGTCATACAAAAAAAGTGAACATTTATATTCAAGAAAAAGCATTTTGATGCAAGGATGAAACTACAGGTGTGCACTAGGATAAGGCAAGACTAGATAAAACTGTTGCTTTGAACTTATAATGAGCTTACAGTATTAAACACTGCTTTGAAATTAATATCCACACCAGAACTCCCATTTTGTGTAACATTTTATCCATGAGGTAATTTTGTTAAGAACAATTGTATAGAAGGTGTAAAAAGACCAGAGAAAAGAAATAAGGATGGAGTAGCTTGGGGAGCCCTGTCCTATCCATCCTTCCATCCATCCATCCTTCCATCCAAATGTATATATCTGTTTGTTTATATGTACATATGTAGGTATATTTGTATGTATGTAAGCATGCATGAACACTGGTAGAGTTGATTGAGACAGATGGCCAGGCCCAACTAGTGTGTGTGTGTGTGTGTGTATGTGTGTGTGTGTGTGTGTGTGTGTGTGTGTGTGTATGCATGTGTATGTGTTTAAAGGTATGTGTGTCTGTTCACACTTGCCTGTGTAAATGATTTTAATTCTTTTCCTTTCCTTCCTCTCTGATTCACAAAGAGTTAAACTGCATGGACAGAGCGAGAAGGCTAGAGATAAATACATTACCTAATCCCCCACTGTTAAGTAACAGGTGTTCATTCCTCTGAAGCCATCAGCTTCTGTCCCCAGAATAACTAAGAATCAAGGAGAGTAAATATTATTTATACTAAGCAACTTTCATTCTTTAAAACACAAGTTTTGTCCTCTAGCAGATCCTCTGCCCCCTTGTCTTCCTTTTAAAGAGAACTTGTACTCTGGCAAGCTTCCTGCATGTACCCTTGGGGTTATCATGGTACACTAGTCATTGGTATGGGTTATAGGCTTCATAGCTAGGTAAGACTGTTGGTTATTTCTCTTCTATGGAGGCTTACATGGGACCCCTTGATACCATGAAAACTAGTCTTCAGGGAGGAGACATTGGGAGCATGGGTAGTCTAGCCCCGTGTCTGAAGTGAATGATGTACTCAACATTAGAGACTTATCTTCTACCTCTGGGGATGACCCAGGGAAATGGCAGTAATAATGTTTTATGAGTCTCTGGGACAATCCTGACAAATCAGCATAATCCTTAGCTGCATTCTAAAACTGTGTCCTTCTACCCACACATAAGTGTAGTCTTTATCCCATATCAAGGAAAGCTTCTCTTTGAAACAGCAGAGACCAGTACAGAAATCCAATCACAATGCAGAGTTGTGGAGCTCAGTACCAACAGATGCATGTGTAATACAATCCTCCCACCTAAGGCCCAGGGAACATTGCAGAAGAAAGGGTGGAAAGACTACAAGCACCAGGAGATTTGGAAGTTTACCTCAAGGTTGTGTCTCTAGCAATGTCAAATTATGCACAAAATATCTAACCAACAAGACTGCCTTGAAAGAGACACAAAAAAAGGAAAGCAACAATATGCATGCTAACCTGGGATGGACACACACACACACCAGGCAGTGGAGGTATATCAAGAGCAGGAAAAACGGTCTTCTCCAATGTCTTAGTCAGGGCTTCTATTCCCACACAAAATATCAGGACCAAGAAGCAAGTTGGGGAGGAAAGGGTTTATTCAGCTTACACTTCCATATTGCTGTTAATCATCAAGGAAGTCAGGACTGGAACTCAAGCAGGTCAGGAAGCAGGAGCTGATGCAGAGGCCATGGAGGGATGTTACTTACAGGCTTGCTTTCCCTGGCTTGTTCAGCTTGCTCGCTTAAAGAACCCAGCACTACCAGCCCAGGGATGGCACCACCCACAATGGGCCCTCCCACTCTTGATGATTAATTGAGAAAATGCCTTACAGCGGGATTGCATCTCATGGAGGTATTTCCTCAAGGGAGGCTCATTTCTCTGTGATAACTCCAGCTGTGTCAAGTTGACACACAAAACCAGCCAGTATACTCATGCCAGAGCATGCTGACTGCTCACCCAATACCAACAGAAAAAAGCAACATTACCTGGACTGAGCAGGTCACATTTACATAGGGAAAATATCAACAAAGAAAGAGAAGCTGTGGTTTGAAAAGAGGCCAATATAACATGGGAGGGTTTGGATGAAGAGAAAGGAAGGGGTTTCGAAATGATGTAAAAAATTTTTGGAAGATAATTTTGTAATTATATTTATATACAGAAAACTTAGTGAATATTTAACCCAGTTTACTGGTGAGTTCTTTAGCCTTTGCCTTTTCCAGCTTGGAAAAGCAAGCCACAGACTTAGGACCCAGGGAGTTGCCCATCCCCCACCCCCAGTGGCTGCTCTTATCTGTCATTACATTTTATCTCCTTTTATCTGTCATTACAAATGGTCCTAATAGCTTCCACCAGCTTAGCGAGAGCACCCTTGTCTTCGAAGTTAACCGTGTGAAGGCAACAGTGATGCATGTCTTCCTGTGGACCAGGTGCCCCAGCCTGGCCTTTCCCTTGATGATGCAATAGGGCACCCCCATCTTTCAACACAGGGCAGGCAGGAAAACCTCAATGGGTTCGACACCATGGGCAATCACCACCAGCTGAGCCTTCTTGTTCTCCACCAGGTGGTGACTGTATTGACTCCTGCTCAGAGGACAGGTGGTCTGGTAGTTGGGATACCCCCTTTGCCAGCAGCTTTCTTCTTAGGGACTTTGAGCTATAGGCCATTGAACGAAGCGTGTTAGATCTCTTTTTGTTTATTTGTTTTTCCCTGCAGCTACACTTTTATTTTTTATTTTTATATTTTTATTTTACCATTTTTTTAAATTTTTTATTTTTATTAGATACTTTCTTCATTTACAATTCAAATGCTATCCCAAAAGTCCCCTATAACCCTCCCCCACTCCCACTTCTTGTCCCTGGCATTCCCCTGTACTGGGTCATATAAAGTTTGTATGTGAAAGATCTCTTTGGGGCTGTATTTTCTGCCCAATGCCGAAGTTCCTGAGCCTTTCCTCAGACAAAGGATTGTCCACCTTGATAGGCGATGTAAAATTTTATAATCTAAAAATTTTTAAAAAGATATAATTCAGCTACAAGGGAGAATAAGGTCAGGAAATGCAGAGACTATCACAAATTTAGACTGAATGAGACTGCTTCCAAAGTGTCAAATAGTATGAAGAAAATAAGGAAATACATTTTGTACCACTTTAAAAACAAAAACAAAAAAAAAAGTTGTGGTATTGTACCCTCGATAGCTTCATCTTGGGTGATCAGAAGTAATCATAGTAGAGATGTTAGAGTATATGGGGGGGGGGATGCAACACATAACACACACTTATTGATACTTCCTTCAAATATTTCTTTTTCTTAAACTGAACGTCAATCAATATAGCAATTAGCTCAAAATAATAGCATCTGACAATGGGACCTAATCCTGTTGGTAGCTCAATTTAGACCCACGCAGCTCAATGAACAATGAACCTGAAAGAATTAAGGAGTCTTCAGAGGCATCATCACATCTGTGGGAGAAAGGCCATCAAGCAAAAGTGTCTGCTTTTAGTTCCCCTGAACAGCTGTCTAGATCTCACAAAGTTTTGTTGATAGGATAAAGCTTCTTTGTGATATTATCTCTGACTAGAGGAGCTAGGGGATATGTGTGTGTTCGAAGGCCTTTTGTCTGAATCAGCAACCCATTGTATAATATATGAGCCAATTGCCAGCTGACATACATTTCACAATAGACCATACTAAATTAACTTTGAAGGACATTTATGCTCTGTGGGACTATTAAATGTTGAGTCTTTTCCTAAGTGGTGCAGAAGTCTCGGCTCTGACCTCTGAATTTTGTAAGAGAGAATTGGCTTGTTCTAATCCTTGGCTGTCTGCCATTTGTGTATTGATCTTGCATCAGACACAACTTACAAAAGGAGGCAGTTCCTTGTTCTTCAAAAGACAGTCACAAGAGTAAAAATCAGTGGGATGGGAGAAAATATTTGTATGCCATATGTTTAGACATGTGAGAGATATCCAGCTAGAATAATGTGACTCCTACATTTCAAGAATAAAATAAATATAACCCACCTTAAAATGCTAAAACCACCAACCAAAGAGTACACAGGGAGGGACCCATGGCCCCAGCCACAGCTGCAGCAGAGAATGGCCTTGTCAGACATCAATGGGAGGAGAGGCACTTGGTCTTAAGAAGGTTCTCCATGCCCCACTGTAGGGGAATGCCAGGGTAGGGAGGCAGGAATGGGTGGGTGGGTAGAGGAACACTCTCATAGAAACAGGGGGAGGGAGGAGAGGGTAGAGGGTTTCTGGGGGTGGGGTACAAACTGGGAAAGGGGATAACATTCGAAATGTAAATAAATTAGAAATCCAATAAAAAAAGAAAAAAATGGGAACACAATCTAGGTATTTCTTCAAAGAAAAAAATGCAAATAATAACCCAGTAAGAACGGTGGCCAATAACTTAGTAAAGGATGGCCAATAACATGAAACATGCTGTGTGAGATGTGATGTGGAACCAATGTAGATGACACATCCAGATGTGTACATCTGTACAAACTCTACATGCAGAATAATCTAAACTCATGTCTTTCTAATTGACCTCATTCCTAGCCAGGAATACACTTAGCAATTGTCTTGTATGGCTAAAAGAATCCTTGCATATCAGCTCCACAAGAATCAAAATTTCCTCTTTGCTGAAACATCATATACACACTGAACAAAACTTTCTTGAGAGCAGCCACAGCCTCAGATGTTTAACACATTCATATTGAAATCACTGGGAAATCTTAAAACGAGTTTCATTGTCATGAAAAACAGGAATGATTGAATAATAATTTGTTTATAATAATGTGTGATTATGAGTAGACAGCATGAGAACCCTTCTTCAATATAAGACTGTTGCAAATTTCACAAAAATATTGGTTATGTGTGATTTTACCATCCCTGGTGTTATATTTCATTGCTTTTGATAAATTAGAATTCCTGAAAGTCAGTCTGACTTACCTAACATGTAGTTGCTATATAACAAATTAAATTATAATGCAAGCAGAATCATTTCATTGCTATTTCTAATCTTGCTGTGTAGAGAATGGTTGTTGAATAACAATATAGTTTATTGGGAAACAAGTCATTAAAATCTACCAAAATTAAATTAACAAAATTTAGTTGTGCAATAAAATCTTTAAAACTATTTCATTGGTAACATAAAATAATTGTATTTATTAAAGTAAAGGAAGTTTATATATGAATCTTTGAAAGTGGTTTAATATTTGAAGATTAATGTCCACGTTGTTAGGAGTAATAGGTCTTGACTGGATCTTGTCTCTGTTGTGTGATTTTGGGTTAAATAAAGTGTCTGCTTTATTATAAAGTATAAACTGGGAAATGATTTTGTATCATGAGGGAAACAAATCTCATTCAACATCCACTTTGCTTCTAAATTTTTATAATCCCATGTAAATGCCTTTCTAAAAATATCCCTTTCGGTTTCTTACAATTAGCATTCATTACTTCCCTAACCCACCAGTCCCATTGTCTAACAGAAATTTCTGAATCACTAAGACCTTTCATTAGAAAAAAAGGAAACCTGAATGTAAATTGCTTATTAAGCCCTAAGCAGAGGCTTCAGCGCTTGTGACAGATGGCATTTTCCTCCTAGAGAACTGAAAAGTGGCTCACTCTCTTCTCAAGGAAGGTGACATGCTGGGGCTGCCAAGCCAACTTTTGAACTTTTGAAATTCCTTCATTTGCAGCCCCCTATGGGGGAACATAGTTGCCTGCTGCAGGAGACAGGAAGCAGAATGCCTGTAGGGGCTGACACTGGTGGCAAAAAATAAATGTCCACGTGACTGGACTGCGTACATACTGACTGGATGGGGGTATCTCATGTAGTCCACTGTATGTGGAAAAACTAATTTTGTGTGGCAAGAAGGGAAGAGAGGCCACACATGTTCTGAACTGATCTTTAAACTCAACATCTCCCTCTCCCTCCCTCCCTCCCTCCCTCCCTCCCTGCCTTCCTCCTCCACCCCAACTCTTTCTCTCCTCTCTCCCTGCACTCCCACCCCCTCCCTCTGTCCTAAAGATGGGGACAGAACACAGAATTTCTATCCTACTCTATGAAGCAACATCTGGATAAATACTGGCTTAGATTTAAATTTTAAAACAACACGTTTTACATTATTGTTAATATAACCATTTTGAGGAAGAAAAACAAAAGGCAAAAAAGATAACTATGCCTGTGTGTATCACAGGGAAAATGCTGACTGTCAAAATGCCAAGGGACTAGTCTTTAAAGGAATCGGGGGTAAAGAGACTTGCTCTTTTATAAGAAAAAAAAAACAAAATTGATGGATTTGACTCAACAAATGTTGTGAAAACCAGATGGTGAAAGTCTTCACTTCGGCCAGCCCAGGCCACTTCGAAGCTAGAGCCAACCTTCAGCACAGAGCTCCTCCACATGAGCATTTGAGGGCTGAAGAACCATGTCTCAGACACGGGACAGATGAAAAATTACAGAGTACAGTAGAAGGGTCAGTGTGCACATAAATTAATACCAGGAGACTGGGAATAGAAGCATGACATTGGGTTTCTCACACACGGTAAGTGAAGACTACGGCAATAATCTGACAGCGAGCGGCCCTAATGTTGAGTGTTCATTCTGTTTTGTACCCAAAAAAGGAACAAAATGCTGAAAACAGGCAATAGTGTGTTTCAAAGCAAGAGTACAGCTGTGGATTCCTTTATTTCAAAAAGGGTATAACTGAGACAAAGAGAAAACAATGTCCCGCATGTCGATTGCTTCCTGGACGGTTCTTGCAACCATTTTCAATGTTTTCATAATGGGTTATTATGTCGAGGTCCCCACGGGTGTGACTCACGCAGAACAGATGCTCAGATCCCAGAGTGCATCCAATCATCTTCCCAAAGTGGAGCTGTTATTTGTGGCATTAGCAATTTTTGCTTCTCCCAAAGCCGCAGGATCCCCCAGTTAGCCGATGTGGAACAGTAAGCTGTTGTCTTAAAGGACCCAGGGCTCCCGCGCACTCAGCCAGGGTTTCACTGCACTAAAGCAACTCCATTCTTTACACGCAAGAATGAGCACTACTCGGGTTTGTTCTAGAAGGATGATGCTTCTCAACAACTCTCAGAGTTGTAGCAATATTTATACTTTAACATTGGTATCTTTTCCTTCCTTGGAATTATCAGCCTGAAATCCTTTGGGCTGTGACCAGTGACTCAGGTGAGCTTCATACAATGTTCACTGTAGCCCTGCTCACTGCAGCCCTGCTCAGAATAGCTCTTCTCCAATCCATCAGCAATGCCCAGGCTGCAAACCAGTCATTACTTCATCTCTGGCACTATATTCTCATTTCATAGTAGCTGATTTCTCCTTCATTATCATCATTTCACACCTCGGCGGTTCAAAACAAAGTTAATGTTCTATGGTGGAGTTGTACCCAAGTACCATATTCCTAAGAATACAGTGGTGTTAAATAATGTAAGTAAGACTCAAGGTAGGTCCATTATTCATTCATATCTCTCCCATCTATTTAATCAAATATATTTGCATCCACAATGATGAGCAGTAGGAAATGGGAAAGAAAGCAGGGCAGGCAAGTGGACTTTGCTGACAGGAGAGCCTCTTTCAGTGGGAAGACTCAATATGCTACCTGCAGTGGGTAGACCTCTACACTGGACGTGGTTGTGAATTTTCCCTGCTGGCCCACTATTCTGAAGTCTGATAAACTCGTCATTCTAGATAACATCAATTCCTTTTCTGATGAAAGGATAGTCTTGCTACAGAATAAAAGAGTTTGACGTCACCAGCCCCAGAAGCCTTTAGGGTCTTCTGGGATCTTGGTTAAGATGGTTAACCATCTATGGTTGAGATGGTTGAGGAAATATTAGGGCTTTTACAGGACTTCCCTTGTCGTTATCTGTGTTAGGCTCAAAGCTCTCTTGGAAGCTTAGGGGCTGCTTTCCTTTGACCCTCTTTGCCTCAGCCTTATTTCTGAGAAACATGGGAATTGGAGTTATTGCTGCCTTGTGGCTAAAATTGTAGGCAGTAGACAAACAAGCATGACTAAAGTGCCTCTGATGAGATACACTAGGCTAATGAAGCTTCCACTGAGATCCACACCAGACCAACTGCACTGGGTTTTAGCTTTTAATTTTAGATGCAGGGCTAGCCCTTCTGGAATAAGATGACCTTGGGTTGAGTCTTACTGTTCTCATGACAACTGGACACTTACACAGGATTAAAAGTACTTTTTAGTATTATGAGACACTCTTCTCTTTCTACCCCTTCCTGGTAACTTTCCATCCTTCTCATTAAATAGTCCATGTGCTTATTTCTTTTCCTTCCTGATTTATAAAAAGCCAGAATTTAAATATATAATCTCTTGCCACTGGCCCTAGAAGAAAAATAAATGAACTCATTAAGCATGTCAGTTTGGGCAGAGAAAGTCTCATCACTTATTTAAATTGTCCTGTTGAGACTGATATTATTTGGTGCCCATAAAATATTGATAATTTTTCATGAGGACAAATACTTTTGACTTCAGGGAAGAATGTATTAGAACTTTAGAATGAGGGTTATAATAATTGCTTAATTAAACACAACATGTAAGACAAATGAGGTAATTAACTCAAATGTGTTTTAATGCTTCCAGCTAGTAAACATGACTTAAACACCCCAAACCACATACGTTTACGATTCTGCATTCTGCCAAACACTGCTCTATAAGTGAATGTTAGCACATGAAGCTTCTTCCCATGGCACAGAAACTGCAGCTGAATTTTCTTTATGAAATTGCCCTCTACTGTCATGTTTAATGACAGGAATCTGAATGATGAGAATATACAAATATGCTCTTGATCACAGGGTATATCTGGCACTCATCTGCTTTCTTCTGTGCACCATGGAAACATAACCTCCAATACATAAATACTAGAGATGGTTGTTGTACATGTTGTTCAAGCTGTTGCAGTGTAGTTGACTTAGACTGACTAATGTCATCACTTGTTTATAGAATAAATGGTCATGTATAGAGAGAGCAGGTTGATTAGAATGACTTACAGCTGTGGTCCAGCTAATCCAACAATGGTTGCCTGTGAACAGAAATCCCAAGCATCTTGTAGTTGCTCAGTCCACCAGGCTGGGTGTCTCAGCTGGTCTTCAGTATATGCTGGCATCCCGAAGAAGTAGGTTCTCATACTGGCGAAGGAATGGACTTGCTAGCAAGGTGAGAGGAAGTGGTTAAAGATATCAAGATTCCATCTTCTATGTTCTTATATATGCTTTCAGCAGAAGGAGCAGGCCAGCTTAGAGGGGTATTTTTCCAGCTCAAATGATCAGGATTGAAGATATGTCTTCCTCAAAGATTCTAATTAAATGTGGGACTTTCCTACTTCAAATTATATAAAAATTCCTTACAAATGTGCCTTCCATTTTGTGGTTTTTAGTTAATTCTGGATGTTGTCAAGTTGACAACCAAGAATAGCCATCACATCACTCTCAAAATGTGTTTCTCTATGCAAACTATTCACAGGTGAAATTGAATATGTAAATGTAAAGATTCCAAGTCTGTCTAATCCGGCAGTTCTCAACCTGTGGGTCAGGACCCCTTTGGAGGTCACATATCAGATAACAACATTTTAATTCATAACAGTAGCACAATTACAGTTATGAAGTAGCAATGAATGATTTTACCGTTGTGGGGGTTCACCAAAACATGAGGAATTGTATTAAAAGGTGCCAGCATTTAGGATGGTTGAAAGTCACTGTGCTAAGTTTGAGACAAGGATTTGATTACAAGTTGTTTGTGATATAATTGTAGTAAAGAGTAGGTGGGTGGAGAAAGGTAGAGGGAAAAAGGAAATGTGTATGCACAGAGTTTTTCAAGGTGGCTGACCCAACTGTGTCTCATTCACTGGGAACAAGTAGGATTCCAGCAGAAAAATGAATTAAACTACAAAGGAATCAATAACAGGCGAATGAACTTATTAGACACTCTGAATTAGGGAAGTTACAAATGACTGATAAATACATTGTTAGAAGTTCAGTAATCCTAAATTATTAGAGAAATGTGAACAAAAACTCCATTGAAAAATCCATCTTATGCCAGTAAGAATGGCTGTCATCAAGAAGATAATAAAACAACAAATTTTGGTGTAGATATAGAGGGAAAAATCAACTCTTATTTATACACAGTTGGTAGGAATATAAATTAGTGCAATCACTGTGAGAATGCAGATGAGGCTTCCTCAAAAACTACGACCAACACTGCCAGCATGTAAGTGAAGGGACAAGAGAGATACCTGCAATCCTATATCTATTGTGGCATTATCCATAATAGTCAAGTCATGAGATTAGCCTAGGTTTCGACCAACATGAAATCCATAAAGAAAAGGTGCTATGTTTACTGTTGCAAGATATTTAATCACACTGTGAACCCTGAGATTGTATTATTTACTGGAAAAACCTGTTTCTAGTTGTGGTGTGGCTCAGCCCTAGCACACACCTTTAATCCAAGCAAGAACTTTCTGCTTATTGTAAAGAGGAGAAAGTCAACCATAGGTCAAGAGGCAGAGCAAGCAACCACTGACAGGGAACAAACATAGGAAAAAAACCCTTAGAGAGTAAGACTAAATCAGGAGGATAGATGGAAAGACACACAGGAAGTAAAAGGGAGGGACATTCAATTTGAAGGGTTTTCTAGACAGTATGGGAAAGAAAAACCTCCTCTTTAGGATGTCAGCTGAGGAAGAAGGACAGCTGGGTGCTTTCTCTGGCTCTTTGAGCTAGCAGGTTTTCACTCCAGCATCTGCTGGATCCCAAGTCTTTATTGGTAAAACTGAACATTTGAGATCTTGCAAAAAACAAAACAAAACAAAACAAAACAAAAGTAGTGTATATATAGAACAGTTTTATTAAGCCATAATGACCTGAACAAGCCTATCACTCTTTAATGACAGGTTTCTGAAAGGAGAAGCAACAGACAAGTAAAGATAGGAAAGCTGGAATTAGACAGTCTTACACAAGCTATGACTTAGGCCAAGCAAGTTTACTAAGAAACACAGCATTGTATCCACAGTTTGCAGAGAAAAAAAATGAGAAAGAGGCAGCAGAAAGTTATTATACAGTAGGAAGAATTACACAATGTTACACAAGGGGAACAGAGAGTACCTCAAGTGAGCCACAGACCTGAACACACGGCAACCTTGACCTTGACTTGGGTTCTTAGATTTCAAAGTTGCCGCTTCCCCAAGCTGGCCCCAGGCATGATTGGCCTTACCAAAGATGTTTCTTGGACAAGGAACTATGCTCCTTCCCCATACACAGGTCTTTGAGGAAGCCTTAAATCTTCCTGGTTTCCAGCACCATAACTACGAATGAAATCATGCCAAATGTGGAAAAATGGGCATCGCCAGAGATCATCATATTAAGTGACAAAGCCAAGGTCAAAAGAGGAATCCTGATGTCTTCTCTGTAGTGCTGGGCTTACTTACCACAGTGACAGAACACCTGACACAGAAAACTTAAAAAGAGGAAAACAGAGGCCACCTGCTGATGACCAGAATTTTAACAATGATCCTTGAGCAGGGCATGGCATTCAATTTGTATTTTAGTCAGAACACTCTGGTAGTAGAACAAAGACTTGCTAGAGAAGGGGAAACCATGAAAATGGGAGGAGAGGTGTAAGGACTAGGGAAGAAAAGAGTTACAGACATAAAAGCGATGGGTGTATATTTATGCACATCTGAAAATATCACAATAAAACCCCATACTTTGTACTTTTAATACATGCTCATAAAGTAGAATCTAAAAATGAAGCAAATATGTGTAGAAGGTGCAAGTCAATAGAAATAACTAGCTGACTCGTTAACTCAATGAGACACATCGTATGTTAAGATAAAAATATCAGTAGACATACGCAACACGAAGAAACAAGTTAGGTGAAGTGAAACGGCGATGGGAAATAAAGACGGATTTGGGGGATACAGTAACGTCTAAGCAATAGTGTCAAATACGTGAACAAATGAGATCTGGGATGCTCTGTGTGAGGACCATGCCAGGCAGCAGGAGCAGCTGTATGCTGTGCCTAAGGAGGCCACAGTAGTTGGTAAGATGTGAGCTCACAGAACACACTGGGGTCCATAACATAGGGCCTTGCAGAATGTTCTATGAACTCACAGTGGTCAGTGCTGCATGCACAGGACTCACACAAGACCAAGCCAGACAATCCCAGCATGGGTAGGAGGGTCTCATGTAGCTTTTTACTAGCAGGGGCATGGAGCAGTTCACTGCCAGAGGTGTTACAAACTAAAACAGTATTTTCACAGTCCATACTTAACATTGACTGTTATACTTCAGTGATGTGAAGACCTACTTTGCAGGATAGATACTGTTTGTTTTTAAAAATATTTTATTTAATGTCAATACTTGAAAAAATAGTATGTTTAGATGACCCACCCCCATTCCCTTCCTTCCAATTTCTTCCGGGTGCCTCTTAACTTCCCTCTCAATGTCACGGGCTCTCTTTGCTGTCTGCATGCACTTGGGCGTGGGACGGTCTGCTGGAACATGGGCATCCTCTCATGTCCCAATTCCTGGAAGAAAACTGACTTTCCCTCCATCAGCAATCATCAGTTGTCCCCCTCAGATAGGGTGAGGCCTCATGAGACCCTCCTACCCATGCTGGAATTGTCTGGCTTGGTCTTCTGGGAGTCCCGTGTATGCGCCTAACTACACTATCATATCTGTAAATACTGTTTTGCTACAGATGTCCACTCCCTCCATCCAGCTTTTACAATCCTACCACCCACTCTTTCACAAAGATCCCTGAGTTTCGCAATGAAGGAGTGTGATGCAGATGTCCCATTTACAGCTAAGCCCCATTTACAGCTAAACACTCACAGTTTGTTTCTCTGCATGCTGACTGGTTGTGTTTCTGTACTGGCTATCATTTAATGCAAATTCTTCTCTCATGTATGCTGAGAGATGCACTAATCTATGGGTACCAAGATAAGAACTTAGGGAGCAGTTTATTATTATGTCCACTTAGCAGAATGATAGTTCTAGATTTTCTGACAGGGCCTATGGTCTCGCTAACCTCAGAGTTTTGGCCCAGTTAATGGAACCAAGCCTGAGTTCCACCTTGTGGAGAGGGCTTGAAATCTAATCAGGATGTGCTTGGTTTGGTTTTTGAGTCAGGGTCTCACATAGCCCAGGTTAGCTTGTTTTGTGTCTGGGGTTAAACTTGAACTCCTGATCTTTTTACTTCCAGATCAGTCACTTGCCGCCACATCTGACTCCCAATAGAATCTTGTTCTACGTGTTTCCACATGTTCCTTGTGAAAACCACTACATAGCTTCTCTGAGCTTACACACTTTGACCAAATCTTTGTGTCTGTGGCCATACAGATTTATGAGTTAAGCAGAAAAGCAGGAATGGCAGTAAGAAATGCCATGGAGGGCAGGAAGAGAGATGTGAGAGATGAGTGTTTGAGGATCATCTGTCGAAAAAGAAATAAAATTGGAAAACCCCCAGCAGAACACCACGGAGCTGACATGAAGCATCTTAACTGTGACCTAACATGGTGGAAAGAGACCCAAAGACAGAGTCAACACAATATGGCAGGCCATTCTTTATGGGTAGGGCTCAAATTGAGTATGGGAATTCATGCAGGGTTTCATCAGTCAAAGATGACAGAGCTTGCTGAATTCATGAGACATTATGAAGGTGTGGGGCTGAAAACACAATTACCTTCAAGAATAAATTTAGCTGATACTAATTTTGTCATGAATTTTTGGCAGTTTTGACACTTTCACTACAAGATTAACTATAAAATTTAAATTAAAATTTAAAAAAGATTAACATGTGGATGTTATAAGATAAATTAGGTAAAATAATGGCAATTAGAAGAAATATGACTTGGATGAGTCACCAAGTTTGAAAAGAAAATTTAAACTCTTCACTTAGGAATTATTATTTTTTGAAGGTAGAAAATTTTCAGCCCAGTTTTCCAAAACATTTATTTTGAGGAAAAAACACAACTAATAGATTTTTTTTTTTTTACAAACTCAGTACATACACAAAGCAAAACTTTTCCTATTATAATAGGTAAGTGTCACAGAAATATCTATTTTTCTAAGCCATAATACAACATAATTTGTTATAAAATTGAAGTAAATTTGCATATTTGTTTTAGAAAAGAATTCAAAGCTACAATATGGATACATTGGGATCATCATTGCATTTTGTGGAATTTAGTTTATATGGAATTTGACTTCATTCTTTTATAAAAATCAATTTCCTTCCTTCCGAAGCTCTATGCCAATGCATTTAAGGAAATTTACAATAGAAAATTTACTTAACAATGAGTATCTGATCTAGTAATATAAGATTAAGAGCAGAATAAAAAAGCCAAATTAAGAAGCAATGGAAAACATATCCCTCCCTCTACCTGCTTCATGTTTCTGTAGATCTGTGAGCAAAGTATTAGCTCATTCTTTCTAGAATGTTTACTCATTGAACTATCTGAAAGGAACCACTGAAGGCTTCTCTCAGGGACAAAGGGCTGGCATTGTTGACAGCCTCAGTGTATAGGCCCTGCCACCTCTAGAACAGAGGGCAGAAATGATCACTGTCCAGTCTATTTAACATAATCATCTCTATGGAGGAAAATTCTGGCATACCACCCCTTCACCTTACTAGATTTGGGTACCAAAATTCAGAAACCCTCTCCTAGGACACAAGAAGATGCATAAACAAGTTAACAAGCCTTCTTTATTCTGTGTCCTGAGAACTGGGCCATGGCAAACTTCTACAAATACTTTCAATCCTTGGCTTATTCCCATTGCTCTGCCTGATAGAGTTGCCCTCTCAAAGCTAGGAGACTTGCGTCTTCTGCCAGCTTCTGTGTAAACCATGGCTGATTTGTTAATCTGAAACTAGAGTAAAATCTCAGACACTGTCTATTTCTTGTCAATATAATTTTGGTATGGTGGATCTTATTGGGTTGTTTACTCTTTCAAGCATTGCCTTGCATTAAGCACAATGGTTTCCTTGGGTCATTAGCAACCCTCAAATAGTACAAATATATTCAGAAATTTCTGTTTGCCGAGGCTAATGGTGGTAAGATAAGAAGCATACTGAGGCAGAACTGGAAGGCAGAGGCAAGGACTAGGTAATGCACACAGGGTTCCTGGTCTAAGGAAAACCTGTTGTACTCATTTTTTTAGTAGGGATCTCGGAATCATGCTGTGGGGCTGAGAGGTCTAGTCTGAGAACAGTTCAACTTGTGGAAATTGTACCTATGAAAGATTAGCTGCCTAGGTTGAATTTGATGAGTTCTTAAAAGACCACAGAGATGGGGAACATAATTTGCTTATTCATGAATGTTAGAAAGAATCTTTCCCTAAATACTGTGTTTAGGGTGTGTTCATCTTTTCTTAATTAAAATAAAAGGCATAACAGAATGGAACGGTTTCTGCCCCATTTACATCTAGTATAAAAAAGCATGTTTCATAAAGATAGACCTATTATAAATATCATTCTGAAAAATTTTAGCATTGAGATTTTAGGTTTTGTAGACCATGATATTAAAATTACATGCCTCTAGTTTCAATCATTCCTGTGAAAATAAAGAATATTTATTTAAAGGCAAAACCCCAAAGGATGGGGATGCAGAACAGACCATAGTGATAAGATTCTGGAAAGTGGAATACAAAGTGATATACTAATTTACTTAGTAATGCTGAGAAATCGCAAACTCCAGAGAAAACAAAAAGTAACCTTTGAAGGTTAATCTTGGCTGTAAACTTGATTATATTAGGAAATGGCCAGACAACCAGCATAGCACATGTCGGTGAGTATCTCCTAGTCCACACATCTTCATCATAATGACTGATTGATTCCACTGATGAACTCATTCATAATATGAATCATAATTAGACACAGTAAGAAGCTGGAGGTGGCACCCAGTGGTAGAAAATAAGTTATAGAGAATATGCCTTGGGATCTGTATCATGTCCTGGCCACTTGCCCTGTCACTCTCTGCTTTCTGTCAGCAATGAACAGGCTCCACATGGCTCTACCACCATGATGTTGCGTCTTACCCAGAATCAGTAGAGCTTAGAATCATTAAGAAATCTCAGGGACTATGTGCCAAAATAAACAATACTTTCCCTTCTAAGTTGCTTCTGTCAGTTATTTTTGGTACACAAAAATCAATAATGGACCATTTTGGAAAAGGTCTCAAATGTTTAAAGAAAGAGTTCCACAACCATGTCACACTGGAAGTATTATGCCTAAATATAAGCAGATATATAAAAGTTCCTTTTGAAGGAGTCAACTCTCCTGGTCTGTGCCTTCTGTTAGCTCTCAGAAAGCTGACAGCCAGCACTTCATCCCCCAAACACCTGTGTTTGAAGATCAACAGGAGGATATCTTATCATTAAGACCAAAGATGCACTGGCTTTAAACAAAGAAGACTGTTTTTAAAGGAACTCATTTGATCAAATCTAATATACACATAAACACCAGAAATTAAAAAAAAAAATGAATGTGAAGAGTTAAGAGGTAACCTGACAAAGTTGGAGCTGGGAGAACATCCTGGAAGACTGAGCCAGAAGACTGTAAGAGCCAGAGGCTGGGGAGATCAAAAGAAACGAGTGTTTTCCACCATGATGATTGCTACACTCCTGCACTTGGGAGCTCACAGCAGCCAAGACTTTCTACATTAGATCAATCCACTCAACACCCCAGCATGGGGGAAGGAGAGTTAGTGAGTTCCAACTCCTAACTGAGAATCTATGAAGAGTTGGTAGCTTCTATAGTAGAGAGACATTTTTCTTTAAGGGTGTGGCTTCTGGTAGGTTGATTGTATTCCAAAACATGGCCCCACATTCAGGAAACTATGAATGACACAAATTGGACTTGGTAGACTATAAAAATCATTAAAAATAAAAATTAAAAAGGAAATGAAGTTGTGAAGAGTAGGAAGGTAGAAATGCAGTTACAAAAAGTTAGAGGAAGGACACTATGCCACAGTGCTCCATACCCAAACACCACCACTAGGAGAGAGCTGGTCTACCAGGAGTGCTGGCACACCTATGAGCACTGGTAAGACCACCACTTCTGCTCCAAGGCATGTGCCACAGCCCTCAGGACACAGGAACCAAGGAACAGCCTAAGACAAAATCCTTCTAGTTTCCGTCTGCTCCCAGAGCTAACCCTGTGCCACAGATCTCTGTACCCAAATTCCTCCAGGTACAAATTGGTGTTCAAGGAGTACTGACACACAGGCTTGCAGGAGGACAAGCCACAGTCAGAGTAAACAAGACAAGCTAACACCAGAGATAAAAAGATGGAGAGAGGCAAGGGCAAGAACATACACAACAGAAATCAAGGCTGCTTGGCATCAACAGAACCCAGTTCTCTAACCACAGTGAGCCCTAGATACCCCAACACACTGGAAAAACAAGACTCTGATTTAAAATCACATCTCATGATAATGATAGAGGACTTTAAGAAGGACATAAATAACTCCCTTAAAGAAAGACAGGAGAACACAGGTAAACGAGTAGAATCCCTTAAAGAGGGAACATGAAAATCCCTTAAAGAATTATAGAAAAAGACAACAAAAGAGGTGATGGAATTGAACAAAACCATCCAGGATCTAAAAATGGACATAGAAACAATAAAGACATCACAAAGGGAGACAACTCTGAAGATAGAAAACCTAGGAAGAGATCAGGAGTCATAGATACAAGCATCAACCACAGAATTAGAAGTAGAAGAGAGAATGTCAGGTTCAGAAGATACCATAGAAAACATAGTCACAACAATCAAAGAAAATGCAAAATGCAAAAATCTCCTAACCCAAAACATCCAGGAAATTCAGGACACAATGAGAAGACTAAACCTAAGGATACTAGGTATAGGAGAGAGCAAAGATTCCCAACTTAAAGGGCCAGTAAATATCTTCAAAAAAATTATAAAAGAAAACTTCTCTAACCTACAAAAGAGATGCCTATGAACATATAAGAAGCTTGCAGAACACCAAATATATTGGACCAGAAAAGAAATTCCTCCCATCACATAATAGTCAAAAGAACAAATGCACAAAATAAAGGAAGAATATTGAGAGCAGTAAGGGGAAAAGGTCAAGCAACATATAAAGGCAAACCTATCAGAATTACACAAGACTTCTCAACAGAGACTCTGAAAGCTAGAAGATCCTGGGCAGATCTCATACATATCCTAAGAGAACACAAATGCTAGCCAAGGCTACTATACCCAGCAAAACTCTCAAGTAACATAGATGGAGAAACCAAGATACTTCATGACAAAAACAAATTTACACAATATTTTTCCTCAAATCCAGCCCTACATAGGATAATAGATGGAAAACTCCAAAGCAAGTAGGGAAAATATACCCTAGGAAAAGCAAGAAAGTAATCTTCTTTCAACAAACCCAAAAGAATATAACCATACAAACATATAAATAACATAAAAAATAACAGGAAGCAACAATAACTATTGCTTAATATCTTTTAACATCAATGGACTCAATTCCCCATTAAAAAGACATAGACTAACAGACTGGATACATAAACAAGCTCCAGAGTTTTTCTGCATAAATGAAACTCACCTCAGTATCAAAGGAAGACACTACCTCAGAGTAAAGGGCTAGAAAACAATTTTCCAAGCAAATGGGCCCAAGAAACAAGCTGGAGTAGACATTTTAATATAGAATAAAATTGACTTTCAACCAAAAGTTATCAAAAAAATAAGGACGTTCACTTCATACTTATCAAAGAAAAAAATCTACCAAGAAGAACTCTCAATTCTGAACATCTTTGCTCCAAATGTAAGAACAACCACATTCATAAAAGAAACATTACTAAAGCTCAAAGAACACATTGCAATCCCACACAATGACAGTGGGATACTTGATCACCCCACTCTCATCAGTGGACAGATCATGGAAACACAAACTAAACAGAGACACAGTGAAACTAACAGAAGTTATAGACCAAATGGATTTAACAGATATCTATAGAACATTTTATCCTAAAATAAAAGAATATACCTTCTTCTCAGTACCTCTTGCATGGTACCAGCTCCAAAGTTGACCATATAATTGGTCACAAAACAGGCCTTTACAGATATAAGAAGACTGAGATAATCCCATGCATCCTATCAGATCACCGTGGATTAAGTCTGATCTTCAATAACAACAAAGACAACAGAAAGCCCACATACACATGGAAGGTGAACAATGCTCTGCTCAATGAGAACTTGATCAAGGAAGAAATAAAGAAAGAAATTAAAGACTTTTTAGTATTTAATGAAAATGAAGGCACAACATACCAAAACTTATGGGACACAATGAAAGCAGTGCAAAGAGGAAAACTCATAGCTCTGAGTGCTTCCAAAAAGAAACTGGAGAGAGCATACACTAGCAGTTTAACAGTACAGCTGAAAGCTCTAGAACAAAAAGAAGCAAATACACCCAAGAGGAGTAGACATTAGGAAATAATCAAACTCGGGGTTGAAATTAACCAAGTAGAAACAAAAGTAACTACAAAAAAAAAAAAAAATCAACCAAACCAGGAGCTGGTTTTTTGAGAAAATGAGCAAGATAGATAAACGCTTAGCCCAACTAACCAGAGGGCACAGAGACAGTATCCAAATTAACAAAATCAGAAATGAAAATGGAGATATAACAACAGAAACTGAGGAAATTTTAAAAAATCAGATCCTACCACAAAAGCCTATACTAAACAAAATTGGAAAATTTATATTAAATGGACAATTTTCTAAACAGATACCAAGTACCAAAATTATATCAGGATCAGATAAACCACCTAAACAGTCCCCTAACCCTAAAGAAATAGAAACAGTCATAGAATTTCTCCCTCCCTCCCCCCCAAAAGAAGCCCAGGACCAGATGGGTTTAGTGCAGAATTCTACCAGACCTTCAAAAAAGACCTAATACCAATACTCTTCAAACTATTCCAGATAATAGAAAGAGAAGGAACACTACCCAATTCGTTCTATGAAGCCACAATTATGCTTATACTTAAAGGACACAAAGACCCAACAAATAAAAAGAACTTCAGAACAATTTCCCTTATGAATATTGATTCAAAAATACTCAATAAATTCTCACAAACTGAGTCCAAGGACACATCATAATGATCATTCACCAGGAGTAAGTAGGCTTCATCCCAAGGATTCAGGGATTGTTGAATATATAGAAATCCATCAATGTAATCAAACGTAAACAAACTCAAAGAAAATAACCACATGATCATCTCATTAGATGCTGAGAAAACATTTGACAAAATTCAACATCCCTTCATGTAAAAAGTCTTGGAAAGATCAGGAATTCAAGGCTCATACCTAAACATAGTAAAAGCAATAAACAGCAAACCAGTAGCCAACATCAAACTAAATGGAGAGAAACTTGAAGCAATCCCACTACAATCAGGGACTAGCAAAAGCTGCCTACTCTCTCCCTGTCTATTCAACATAGTACTCGAAGTCCTAGCCAGAGTGATTAGACAACAAAAGGAGGTCAAAGGAATACAAATTGGAAAGGAAATATAATATCACTATTTGCAGATGATATGATAGTATACTTAAGTGACCCCAAAAATTCTACCAGAAAACTACAGCTGATAAACAACTTCAGCAAAGTGGCTGGATATAAAATTAACTCAAACAAATCAGTAACCTTCCTCTACTCAAAAAATAAATGGGCTGAGAAAGAAAATAGGAAAACAACACCCTTCACAATAGTCACAAATGATGTAAAATAGCTTGGTGTTACTCTATCCAAGCAAGTGGAAAATCTGTACAACATGAGATTCAAGTCTCTGAAGAATGAAATTGAAGAAGACCTCAGAATATGGAATGATCTCCCATGCTCATGGATTGGCAGGATAATTATAATAAAAATGGCTATCCTGCCGAAAGCAATCTACAGATTCAATGCAATACCCATCAAAAGTCCAACTCAGTTTTTCAAAGAGTTAGAAAGAGTAATTCTCAAATTCATTTGGAATAAGAGAAAACCCAGGATAGTGAAAACTATTCTCAACAATAAAAGAACTTCTCAGGAAATCACCATCCTGGAACTCAAGCTGTATTACAGAGCAATAGTAATAATAATTATTAAAAAAAAAAAAAAAAAAAAAAAACCCTGCATGGCATTGGTACAATGACAAGCAGGTAGATCAATGGAATAGAATTGAAGATCTAGAAATGAGCCCACAAACATATAGTCCCTTGATCTTTGACAAAAGAGCTAAAACCATCCAGTGGGGGGGGGGGACCAGCATTTTCAACAAATGGTGCTGATTCAACTGGATGTCTGCATGTAAATGAGTGAAAATAGATCCATTCTTGTCTCCCTGTACAAATCTCAAGTCCAAGTGGCTCAAGGACCTCCACATAAAACCAGATACACTGAAACTAATAGAAGAAAATGTGGAGAAAAGGCTCAAAGACTTGGGTACAGGGGACAATTTCCTGAACAGAACACCAATGGCTTATGCTCTAAGATGAAGAATCAACAAATGGGACCTCATAAAATTTCAAAGATTCTGTAAGGCAAAGGACACTGTCAATAGGACAAAATGGCAACAAGCAGATTGGGAAAAGATTTATACCAATCCTACATCCGATAGAGGGCTAATATCCAGTATATTCAAAGAACTCAAAAAGTTAGACTCCAGAGAACCAAATAACCCTATTAAAAATGGGGAACAGGGCTAAAGAGAGAATTCTCAACTGAGGAAATTCAAATGGCTGAGAAGCACCTAAAGAAATGTTCAACATTCTTAATCATCAGGAAAATAGAGATCAAAACAACCCTGAGATTCTACCTCATACCAGTCAAAATGGCTACATCAAAAACTCAGGTGCAGATGCTGGCAAGGATAGGGAGAAAGAGGAACACTCCTCTATTGTTGGTTGGGTTGCAAGCTGGTACAACCACTCTGGAAATCAGTCTGGTGGTTCCTCAGAAAATTGGACATAGTACTACCTGAGGATCCAGCTATACCTGGGCATGTACCCAGAAGATGCTCCAACATGTACTAAGGACACGTGCTCCACTATGTTCATAGCAGCCTTATTTATAATAGCCAAAATCTGGAAAGAACCCAAATGTCCCTTAATGGAGGAATGGCTAAAAAAAAAAGTGGTACATTTACACAATGGAAAACTATTCAGCTATTAAAAACAATGAATTTATAAAATTCTTATGCAAATGGATGAAACTTGAAAATATCTTCCTGAGTGTAACCCAGTCACAAAGAACACACATGATTCACAATCACTGATATGTGGATATTAGCCCGGAAGCTCAGAATACCCAAGATAATAATTCGTAAAACACATAAAATTCAAGAAGAAGGAAAACCAAAGTGTGGATACTTTGATCCTTCTTAGAAGGGGAAACAAAATACCCATGGAAGGAGTTACAGAGACAAAGTATGGAGCAGAGACTGAAAGAATGACCATCCAGAGACTGCCCCACCTGGGGATCCATCCCATATACAACCACCAAACCTAGACACTATTGTAGATGCCAACAAGAGCTTGCTGACAGGAGCCTGATATAGCCTCTGAGAAGCTCTGCCAGTGTCTGAAAAATACAGAAGTGGATGCTCACAGCCATCCATTAGACAGAGCACAGGGTCCACAATGAAGAGAAAGTACCCAAGGAGCTGAAGGAGTTTGCAGCCCCTCAGGAGAAATAACAATATGAACTAATCAGTACCCCCAGAGCTCCCTAAGACTAAACCACCAACCAAAGAGAACACATGGTGGAACTCATGGCTCTAGCTCCATATGTAGCAGAGGATGACCTAGTCGGTCATCAATGGGAAGAGAGGCCCATGGTCCTGTGAAGATTCTATGCCCCAGTGTAGGGGAATGCCAGGGCTAGGAGGCAGGAGTGAGTGGGTTGGTGAGCAGGGAGAGGGGTAGAGGATAGGAGGTTTTCAGAGGGAAAACCAGGAAAGGAGATAACATTTGAAATGTTAATAAAGAAAATATCTAATTGAAAAAAAGAAACAACAACAACAGCAGCAATAACAACAAAAACAAAAAGAAAATATTGAATAAAAAATTTTAAAAAATAGTTAGAAGAAGTAGTTTAGAAAGTGAATGTGGTCCAAGTATATTGTACTCACATATGAAACTCAATAAATTAATACCAATATTTATTTTAAAAGACAAACCAGAAACATCTCAGAAAAGACGGCAACAAAAGAGAAATAAAAATTATTTTTAAAAAATTAGAAAATAACCAATATCTGAATGAGAAAAAATTTGTATAAAGAGCATTGGTAAATGGATCAGAAATTGACACCAAGATAGTTCATATTGAAGCTGGTATTACATGAAAGTTTGCCATTAAATTGTGCCATGAGTTGGTGGCCTTCCCCTCTTCAGGGCTTGAATAAGATGAAGACCTTCTTGAATACCATGGTCAGCTCAAAAGAGCATGTAGAGTTGTCTCCTTGACTTGGACTCCTCAGTCTGTATAACTGGCATTTCTTCTGCACATTAGGCCTGAGATATATTTTATCTGGAATGAGTTACATATGAAATGTACAAGACTCTATTGTACTAACCATTGGGAAGGGGCTGCAACAGATTCCCTGATAAGCTGAAGTCATCGGAAACCCACTCTGGTGTGTTTGCCTTCCCAAGTTCTGCTGTGGTAATTTTCCCCTTTCATGCAATGCTAAACTTGTTTTCCACAGCTAAACAACACATTCATGAGGTATAGCTACAGTGGACATAGAACTCCAAAGAAAAGGAACTACAAAGGAAAGACTAATATTCAGACTACTGGTTGCTCCTAGAAGTCAACTGAGTCAACAAAGACGCAAGCTCTCTGAAGCACCAGTTACATTTTAATTCCTAATCTTATTAGTGAATTTGCATTAATTATTGAAACAGAAGTTACAAACTTACAATTTATAAGAATTGTCAAACAACAGAGAAATTTGTGGGATACTTACTCTCTTCTTTTATACCATCAAAAAATCAACAGAACTATAAAATATGTCAGTCTTATGTTGCAGACTATTTGATTATAGAAAATAATTCTAAGCAGAAACTAATAATTTAAAACTTTATTGACTTTTAGTTTTACAAAGAAGTACCTATTGAGGATCAAGGAACATATCATGTGTGTATGAATATAACACACACACACACACATACACATATCTATCTATACACACATACATATATTACACAAATGCACCAAATAAACACAAGTGTACACATTTTTTATCATTTTGTTAGCATGTCTGTGTACTTATAGGCTATTTTTTTATTGTCAGTCACTGCTTATGTGCAGGCTGCAATAGAAGACAATGCTAAATAATTTTAAGGGAAACAGCGATAGGTATACCAAATATACTTGGGAATTATAAATTGTCTAAACAGTATATGACTTATTTGCTTAAAATTTAGTTTTTATTGTTTATTTGGGCCTCTTTTTCATTCTAACAGGCTATACCCTTTTTTTCCCATTGTCTTTGAGAGCCATTTAGCTGGGTTCAGCTCCTGGTAAGAACCAATACTGTCAATGTTTGGTTAATAGATTTAAACTTAATTGCTCTGACCTCTCCTTAAGCACATAATTACCTAATTAAGAAGACTAGAAACTCACTAAGCAGTGAGGAGCTGCAGTCTGTGACTGATGAAGAACCTGCTGTGCTTTGCAGTGAGTTTACTTTAAGGCTATTACACCTGTCCTTAAAAAAACCTAGAGATTCTAGTGTCCAAAAGGAACACAGCTATCGTTTATAACATTGAAATCATGAAATATTTGTCCAAAAATCTTCTATACTTGATTGTATCTGGGAAGATATTTGACCTTAGGGAAGATGTTTCTCCCTGCTGACAGGTTTTTTTTGTTTTGTTTTGTTTTGTTTGTCAAAGTGTTGAGAAGATGAAATTTGGAAAAAATACTCTTGTAAAGGAGAAGAGGGAAAGCACATTGAATGTGGACATTAAGATGATCTCAAATCAGAGAAAACAAAATAGTCCCTCAAAAGACATGATTGTTGGTATCATCTACAAAGACACATGGAAATTATATTCAAGTATAATGTCATTAAAGAATATTAATGATTAGATCTGTTGTAAAATGAATGTAGAGATCAGGGATTTGATCAAGAGAAAGAACTAACATATATTTTTAAAGGCAAGGAATTAGAATCCTATGTTACTGTTGAGGGTGAATTATCAAATAAATCCACCAGACATTTCTCAGTCGGGAAAGAAGAGAAAGGCAGGATGGATGCCAATCATCTCAGCTGTGGGCAGTCATTTTGAGACAACCCCTGGAAACTCCTGGCAGAAGCTCATGTTGTCACAGCCCATGTTTTCCTCTGCTTCCCAAAATTCATGGAACTGACATTTAAATGGGACCCTGTTGGCAGAGAAAGATGGTAAATATTTAAGATGTAAATGCACAATGATAAGTTAAAATTGACACAAAGATGGATTAAATAATACCTAGCTTCAGACTGGTGGTCTGTGAGTTTCCATGTCTGGTACATTAAGAAGCTATAATAATATGGAAATTTGGGATTTTCCCTACATGAAATTTGGGGTAACATTTGATGTCAGCTCCTAACAAGCATATTGTAAAAGCAATCCTCTATTCTCATTTGTAAACTTCAAGCGCTAACCAGCCCAGAACTTTCCTCAAATGTATCAAGACAGAACTAGTCTCTTTAGTGAAAAAGTTACAGCTATAAATAGTAAAATTCAATTTCTGTTTTCTCTGCTCATCTAGAATTCCTATTCACCAAACAACTCTCCAAGTCCTGGCCAAATGAAGTTAGCCTTAGTTGCACTTTTACGCCTCAAAGGAACCAGTCCCCTTAAGATAACATAAATTATAGTCTTGATGCCTGTAAATTTTCTGTCTCTTTGCTCCCTTGATGTGTGTTAAACAATAAGAAATTTGTATGAAAATCACAGAAATTTATTCTCCCCAGACTGCCTGAGTTAGAGTCCACATGATCCCTCTTGCCAGCTATACACTCTTGGCACACACAGAGAGATGCACATGTGTGTACGCACACAACATGCACACACACAAATGTACATTCACACATTCATGCATACACACATGCACACGTGTACACACAACAGTACATGCATGCACACATATGTGAACACACATCCATGTGGGCATTCCTATGTATTTGCCTGAATGCACACACATGCACACACACACATAGACAATAATAAGAGTATGATAATCTCTATCATCTAATCTATTTAAAATAATGCATTGTCAACCAGCAAAGATAAAATTAAAGCAAATCAAAGAACAGATGATGGTGGTGGTTTTGATGATAAGGACAATAAAAGAGAAGAGGAAGAAGGAGAAGGCTGAGGAGGAGGAGAAGGAGGAAGAGAAAGAGGAAGAGGTAAAGGGAAGAAGGAGAAGACAATAATAAGAGACAGAGTGTTGTATAACCCAGGCTGGCCTGCACCTTACTATGTAACTGATGATGATCTTGAATTTCTAATCCTCCTGCCTCAACCTGCCAAGTGCTTGGATTATAGGCATGTGCCAAGTTTGTGCCCAGTATGGTTCTAAGGTCCTAGCCCAGGGCTTCATGCATGATAGCAAGCACTTTATCAATTGAACTACATTCCCAGCTAATTTTTGAAGAACAAAAGTAATCTCATAATTTCTTATTAAACATGAATATAATCAGCTATGATAGGGTGTTTTAAACATGGCTAGAGAATTAAGGCCTGGGATGAAGCTGCTTTTACTGGGATAATGTTATGACCACTCAGTGTAGCACTGGTAGCTATGGCCTTAGGATTATGATGTAAAGAAAATTCTTCAGTTTTTCACTTCCCCTCCTACCCTAGGTTTGCTGTGAACTTTATCGCTAAGGGAGATGGTAGAGGGAAATACTAAAGACAGCTGCATTTGCTCTTGCTTCTTAATGACCCCAATCCTTCAGAGACAAGAATACAAGTGGGGGCCTCTTGAGATTGTAAGGACAATTTTTCCAGTGATGCAAACTCATGCTGGACAATCCTGAATCAAATATTCTCAGTGTTTGATGGACGTGGGAAGAAATGAGATTGACAGCCCATTTGGAAAGAAACAATTCTTCCATAATGGATTTTGGCAAGTTGAAAACCATTTCTGAAAACTGTGGTGGCTGAGCCTAATCTTCCCAAAGGATGCTCGCAGAGCTTTAAAGGGACACACATGTGTTAGTGACTCCTAACTAGCCTCCAGGGGTTTCAGATACATCCGGAGAATGCGTGTTAAATGCACTAAAACCCCTGCAGAAATGGCCCTCTTAGCTCACTTTCTTCAAACATAAATATTACAAGATTTTTGTGACAGACCCCACTTTTACATCTGAGTTCTGCCTTTCAGAGCCTGTTAATGGGCAAAGTTATTAAATTATGACTCTAGTAAAGCAACCTAACTGTAGCATCTCTAACAAACCGGTCCCATCCCAGAGAGAGACGGGCAAACGCAACAAACCGGTCCCATCCCAGAGAGAGACGGGCAAACACCTAGTTCTTGATAGACTGTAACCAAATGGGGAGCTCTGTCAGAATAATTAATTTCATATTAAAATGAGATGCATATCTTTCAATACAACACATTATTAAAAGACAACTGGTTCAGCTTCTCCTGGGCACCTCACTGTAATGAGCCTCAACAGGGAGCCCTAAGGCAATCTTCTTGGCTTACCTTGTCTTTTGTGCAACAAACTGTTCTTTCTCCAGACAAGTTCATCTATACTGATCACAGTCTGATTATTTATTTAGAGTCCAATAGATTCTCAATAAACCTGAGAATTCTCAAGCACAAAACAATGTAATGAAAACATATGCATCATTGAATGTAGTACAAACAATTTAAGCTTATCTCCGACTAGCTCACAAACAGACTGTGGTTATTTTATTGGACTTTGACAATTACTGGGGGTAACCCTAAATCTACTCTTCTACCTGCATGCCTGGCATGGTTCCTCTCCCCTCATAGCATCTCTCTCTCTCTCTCTCTCTCTCTCTCTCTCTCTCTCTCTCTCTCTTTCATAATTCTTCTCTTCTAGTCTCTTCTCCAACCAGGTCATTCCAAACCCAGCTACCTCTGATTCATCCAGTATAAAATTTAGCATTACAATACATAGCGATAGACCAAACCACAACAATGGAACAATGGTCCCCAAACAAAAAACACAAGTGCCACCACCCTGACACCCTATACCGCTCCTTCCCCCAAACAGCTGGGAGCCCAACATGTTGTCACATTTTCTGGTTCTTAAGGTAGTAAACTCTGGTTTTATTTATCTTCCTCCTTTATGTTCCTACAGGAAATTTTTCCTGTGACCGTAACATTCTACAATGCTGACTGCTGCCTTCGGGTTTGGGGGAGCCGCTTGTTCATTTGTCCTGGTCTTACAGTCTTGCCTTTTGTCCAGGGAGGGTGAGCACGTCCTTGTCATTCTGTGGCATTGGTAGCTCTGTCTGATTCTGGGGCTATTGATTCTCTGCAGCTGTCTTCAGAACATGGCCATCAGTGACAAGGTTTCAAGTCCTAAAATCAACTCGAGATTACCCCCTGCACATTCTCAAACACTGAAGCACGCGAATTCTCCATCATGAGCTGAGAAGAAACGATTTCTGGTACGAAACAGTTATTTAATTTTTATTGCATCTACTAATGCCCCACTTTCTGTAGACGAGAATAAGATTTTTGAGCAAATTGCTTATTATTCTGTCTGAGGAAAAAAATCAATATCCTATTTAACCTCCAAACAGAATAAATTAGGGGGTGTCATTACAAGTGTTTTAGGTCCCAAGAAGAGCAAAAAGCTCTGATGTTAGTCTTTCTTAAGATGAAGGGGCTACACATCAAGTGACAGAGCATCCCTCGGACAAGATGTTTTTCATGTAAGTGATGATCTGCCCTCTTATTATTTGTTTGTTTATCTATTTATTTTTTTTCTGTGTGTGACTGTTTGCTTACACACATGCAAGTGCATGCCAGCAGTCTCCTCAGAGACCCTAAGAGGTCATCAGATCCCATAGAACTGGAGTTACTGATGGTTATGAACTGCCATGTGGGTGTTTGGGAACTGCATTGAAGTCCTTTGCCAAGATTATTGAGTGTTTTTAACTGCTGAGACATCCTGCCCTTTTGTTTTCTGTTTTTGTGAGATACAGTTCTCCCTCCACCTGTGGTGGTTTGAAAGAGAATGTCCAAAGGCTGGTNGCTGGTATATTTGAATGCTTAGTCAAAAGTTAGTAGAACTGTTTGGGAAGGGATTTGTAGTGTGCCCTATTGGAGTAGGTGTGTCCTAGGAGGAGTGTGTCTGTGTTGAAGGAGGTGGTGCCCTTGTTGGAGAAGATGTCTCCTTGTTGGAGGGGTGTGTCAATGGGAGTTTGACGGTTCAAAAGCCAAGATCAGATCAGTTTTCTCTGCCTCTGCTTGCTGCCTGTGGATCAGGATATAAATTCTCAGCTACTCCTCCTGTGTAGTGTGTCTGATTCCCACCAAGATGATAATGGACTAACCACCTAAGACTGTAAGCTAGGCCCCAGTCAAATACTTTCTTATATAGGAGTTGCCTTGATCATGGTGTCTCTTCACAGCAGTCAAATAGTAACTAAGACACCACTCTTTTGACCCTCATGAACATTCAACTACATGCATTTGTAAAATATCTTAATACCCCCCAAAAATGTTGCCTAGCTATTCTGAGGGACATTCCAGTACTCAGGCAAATCAGACAGTGAAACTGGTGGAGGTCCCTGCATCTGAGACTCAGGAAGGCAGAGATCTGATGGGAAGAGATGCTCTCATCTGCAGAAAGTATCTTGGTCCTTGGCTAGTCAGGAGAACTTCTACATGGCTCCTGGAAGGGGATGACAATTAGCATCATTATCTACCTCTTTTCTTTGAGGCCTGGGGCACTATATTCCAAGTCCTTTGGAAAACATCTCTGGGGCACCAGCAGAGAGGGACCTCCCAAGGTGGGTCTCTGGGCTTGGTCTTGACATAGGTTTGTGGCTAGCTTAACTCCACCCACAACCCACCCCTTCTAATCAGGCCAAATCATTCCCCATTGCCAAGAAAATCAGTCAATAATTGTTCATGTTTAACTTCTCCTACCCCCTCCTTCTCTTCCCCCTTCCCCTCCCTCTCCCCCTCCCATCCCCCCTTCTCCTCTTCCTCCTCTTTATCTTTCTTCTGAGTTTCCTTGTGGAAATTACATTTTAAAAACTCTAACCCATAAAATAAAGTTGAGTTAAAATAAGCTGTATATGTTTAAAGTGTACTGCTTGATGCTGTTACCCACAGCATAACAGATACACCCATCCCTACAGGAAGTTTGTGACAGTATCCCGCTCCCCTCACATAATCTTACCACTTTCCTTTCCAAACATAAAGAACAATCATAATGATCGTTTTTATGTGCTAGTCTGACTTCAGTTGATTTGATTCCTCATTATGAATCGCTCTTTTCTGATTCATTGCATACCTGGTATATTATGGGATGCCTGCTTCTTTCCTGGGCACTAGTCATTGTGCATATCTCTGAACATTACTGAGCTTTGGTCTACAGTGCAGTTAAGGTACCTGTCATTGTTTGAAGCAGGGCTTGATCTAATTCTAATTATTCCCCATTTCTGAATTAAGAAAGGTCCTCTGTGTTCTTGACCCATTGCCTCATAGATAATTAGGTTTCTCCATTTGTCTGGAATGATTATGTATTACTGTGTCCGGTGTAAATAATAAATGCTGTTCTCCCCAGTCTATTAGATTGTTCTTTCCTTGAACAAAAGAATGTTCTCACAAACCTGTACTGTTCATGACTCCACTTAAACCTTGAAGATTGGCCTTGGTGTTCTCCATGGGTCTTGGTAATGCTCCTTTGTCCAAGTCCCTCTGGTCTAGTGTAACCTCTGCTCCACTTTAGCTCAGGAAGACCATCAAACTGTGGCTGGAATCTTTCTCCTTATTTCATGACCTGGAGACTTCACAAATAGGAAGCAGACATTGTCAGGAGCACAATGTCTCCTCTGTGAGCTTCACTGCCCTTTCTCCCAAGATACCAAGGCCTTGTTTATCACTGCATCATAATCCCACTGCAACAAAATCTTGAAGACAAGAAGCCCACAGCTAACAGTGGAAATGTAAATTCAAGGGGAGAATTTCCCAAGTGAAAGAGGCAAAAATAATAGGACATTGAAATTTGTGCAGCAGGGGGTTGTGGAGTAATCCTCTGAGACAATATAAATGTTGACAGGGTTTTTTTCAGTCAGGAAGAATGAGACCAGGGAGACAATGACTCCATCTTGGATAATCCTCTTTGAATTGTCTCAAAACATCAGTGACTGGGTGCCAAGAGTAGATATGCATGTCTTGATTCAGAGAAATCTTAGATTAGATTTGAATCATCACACAGATAAAAGGCACAGCCACAGGAATGTGTCAAGCTTCAAGCTGCAGTTTGTTTGATGAGGAAGAGGAGGGAGCGTTGTTAAAAGTGATTTAGAAGGGCAAAATTCTAGAGAAAGAAACAAAGGGAGGAAGTGTAAGGATGTCTCCTGAGAATTCACACAAATTAGTTTGAACTGCAGTTTTTACAGTCTAGGTAGCAGAACAAAATGTCATAACTAATGGTAACTTAAAGGGGGTTATTTAGTCTAGCAGATGAGGATTAACCAAGCTGAGTCCAATCCCAAGAGACTTGTACAGAATATGAGGCAGGGGTGGAGAATCACTCCTGGGTGAAAAAGAAGAGAGAGATAGAGAACACACTTCACAATGGCTCAGAATGACAGGAAGATAAGTAAGCTGAAAACATGTTTTTGGATGGTTAATGGATTTGGTTTCATTTTAAAATAAGATATTGCATATATTTTGTTTTGTTTCTGAGGCTCTTCCCCTGGCCCAGCCCTCATTTAGCTGTCATTGGAAGGACATTTCCTGAACTCCTGACCAGTGTCCCTGGGTCCCGCTAACTTAGTGGAAAGATGCTTTTAGTCTCGGTCATAGCAAGCCACTCTCTGCTCTCCAGCCTACACTGGAGTCTGCATAGCACTGGGAATGGAGGCCAAGTAGAATTGCCTTGGAAACCTCCGTGTATATAGGCCTCAGGGACCCTCCACCCATCCTCTGCCCTTGCAGATGTGTCCTCATCAAAGGACAATAACTTAGACCTAAAAGTCAGTTCACCTGTGACTTTAAGTTTGAAACTTAACATGAAGGGAAGAGAAATAATATACAATTACTACAATTGTAAAACTGTAATTTTTTACATTTTAATTTAAATTTAATTGTATTTTTAATTAATTTCTTGAAATTCATATGGGCAACACAACAGGGTCTACCTCTTGCACTGGTCTAATCCTGGCTAAAAAATCCCTGTCCCCCACAGTGGGTAGGAATCACACTTCTCTTCCCCAAGCATTATATTTTTTGCCTGTGACAAGATTGATTATGAAAGATAAACAGTGGAAGGGTGGATTGTTCTCAATTTCTTTTCACTTGGGAAATTCTGATAATACATTTCAGATTATACAAGATATCATCTCAAAATACCAGTGTTTTTAACGATGATCCTGTTCTCTTCTCTCTCAGCTTACAGCTCTTATCAGATTTAACTGGCTACAGGCACCTACATCTAATGATCACCTACAGTTGTACTTGGTAGGTCAGGGACCTCAGTCTGACCCAGGTTTGTCAGGGCTGACATTTATTTATGGCATGGAAGAGACGAGAGTGTAACAGCACATTTGAAAATATCTGCCTAAAAGACAAGAGTTATTGCATTAATTTGCATGTTTCTTTTTAAAATTTAGATGAATGTAAGTATTTATAGAAAGAACAAATGCTTCGAGCTGGCGCTAAGATCTGTCTTCTGTGTGGAACATGGGGTGTTTACCCGTCGTGGTGCCTTCGTGTTGGGATTTTTAAAGAGTTGTAGCATGGTGAATGTATGTGAAAGCTCTGTTGACTCGGCCTGACAGTCTATACTCCTCCATCTAGACTGGAAAGAGAGCTGAAAGCAAGCTACAGTTTGGAAACGTGACAGGCTGTAAAGGAAGTGAGCTGACAACTATAATCCAGGTTTATACCATATTTGTTTTTGAATTAAAGGCATTTCCATGAAAGTGTAAACCAGAAACAAAACGAGATGGGGAAAAAAAAAATGTACCAAATGGAGAAATTTAGTCTCTTCAGTGAAGAAAATAATTGCTACAAGTTCTAAGATATTTGGCAAGAAAATATACAGTGAGAAACATTTGAGCCTGACATTTGTAGCTGAAAACAAAATGAAAAGGCTTAATTTTTAATTCTCTTCCTTCGAAAAGCCTCAATTACATCTTCACAGTTATTGTGCAGATTAAAATATCACACTTTGTGAGGAATAAAATGTTTTGAAAGGAAACGAACATTTTCAGCCTGAGTAGACAACAGTGAGTAGGAGTCTAGGCTCTGCCAGGTACCAGCTGCCCAACTCTATTGGCCATCCATAGTCTCAGTGTCCTCTTGCCCCAAATGTCAGTAGTGACGCTTGCAGGGCGAGCCTGTTGCCTTGGTCACCTGGCATCCTTCCTAAAGCCCCATGTGCTAGGAACTGGCACATTCCTAGGGCAATGCTGGTTCTCATCAAGGCCGATTCCTTGCAAGGACCTAGGAAGTTTATTTTTCTGTTCTACTTTCCTTGTATTTGTTAACTTAATATACCCTAATTAATGCAATTAATAATTAAAATGATCCGATGGCAGATCAAGTGCTTACGTTAAAAAAATAATAATAATGATAATAAATGGCAGCCTTGCCATGGGGCACAGAGTGGAGTAGCAGGAAAGGCAGCTACATTGGACTGTTCCCATTGTGAACGTTACCGTTCATTTCTATTTTAGTCTGTGATTTTTCAGTAAACACAGCCCCCAGAAGTAAACGCATATTGTGATTGAGACAGAGGTAGGGAGTGCTTAGGATAAATCAGATGTCATAAAAACAGAAACCAGAAGCAAGAAGTCCACCGTGGAAGACTTAAGCAGAGAAAAGCATTTGCGGCCCATTCTAAAAGAAGGGAAGGGTATTCGTTGAAGCCAGGCAGTAGTCATTTAAAGCTTTCCTTGTCCCCACACTGGAACTGGGGCAGGGCAATCCCGAGAGTCTCAGAAGTTGAGGATTTGGTGCTGACCTGAGATCTATCAAACGAAATGGGGAAGAGTTGGAAGAAGGTCTCGGGAGCAGTGCCTTCCGTGTTTTCTTTATTGGTTTTAGCTCACCCTTGAGTCACAGACATTTGCGTCTTAAATGTCATTTGTTGTCACTCCCTATGATGGCTAATGTTACCTTCATACTAACAGCAGTTGCTGGCTATCCAAGGAATGTGTCAGTCCTCTTAGACATAACAGATTTTTCTGTGATGATGATTAATACAGGATGACTCAATGGTATTAGAAGTGATTCGTGGCTTTTCCCCAGAACAACACAGTCATTTCACCCTTCTTTCTCCTCCATCAAAGTGTGCCATTTCCTATAGACTTGATGGAAAGCTTTACACCAGAAATAACTACTATTCAAGATGAAATGTCAAAAATGGTCATTTATTTTATAGTAGATTTGGTTCATTTTGTAGCTACTAAAAAAATAAAATGTGTCCCATTTTGTTTTCCATTCAGCAAGTGCTGGTTGCATATTCAACAGACATTGCAAAGCAAAACAAGTCAAGAGGCATGGAAATGCATGTTGTATGAATTGTGGCTTTGCAGAGATCTGGCTTCAGTGAGCAAGGTATTCTCAGAGTATGTGTAAGCTTATAGACTCTACTGTAGAGATAAGGACAGGCATGAAGAGAAAAGAAAATACAGCGGGGAGGTGATACTGAGATACCTTTGAGAAAATTCAGATATTCAACTCAGCCTGATAGGTCAGCTTTAGGCAAAACAATTGCTTGTGATAGAGGAAACCATCCAGTCAGAGAAAATGTTATTCTATCTAAACCAGTATCATCACTTATATATCAAGTTTCCATGTAAGCACCTCTTCTAAGTTGTGAATCCTCCACTGCATCCCCATTGTCCTTTGCTTATCCTACTTTGTCCTTCTGTTCATCTCCTTTGTCCCCTAATTTTCCTTTGACTTTCATTCATATATATATATATATATATATATATATATATATATATATATATATATATATATTCCAAGATCGTATGTAGATACTAAAGTCATCTATATGACTTTTTATTATCTGCATGCAATCTTGGATCAACAGTGGGAAATAAAGATTCAGCACTCCTAGTTCACTTCATATGATTGAATATGAGCCAGTTGTGATTATGCTCTTCAGTTGCTTGCTTGTTCAGGTTTGATCATGTCACTTTCACAAGCGTTTTAAAGTCAGGATGCCTTGGTTGCCAGCATAGACAAAATGAAAACTACTGAGGGTGGCAGAATCTCAGGAACCTCAGATCTCATGTCCCCCTCCCCCACTGCACCCCATACACACACCAACGTTCAGTATGAGGAATTTTGGCGTGGACGACTAGTTAAAATTACCAAGTGAAGCTGGATACATAGATCAATGGCAGAGTGCTTGTCAAGTACACACAAGGCCCTGAGTTCAATCCCCAGCATCTCCAAAACTAAACAAAGTAAATTAATTTCCACAGTAAATTGGGTATTGCAAGAGCAAGAGGAAAGTATACATACATTTTTATTTATTAAAATTGGTAATTGATAATTTCATACATGCATACTGTGACTTTTTATTAAATCTACCCCCTTTCCCTTTACTTCCTTTCATTCTTTTCCTATTTCCCACCACTTTCCCCCAACTTCATTTCTCCCTGCCCCCCGCCGCTGCCGTGTGTGTGTGTGTGTGTGTGTGTGTGTGTGTGTGTGTGTGTGTGTGTGTGTGTTTGTTCAGTCCACTTAATGCTCTCTGTATGTGCATGGATGTAGGACCTTCTACGGGAGTGTAGACAGCCTTTAGGGAGCCACATAGCTAAAGAAAACAGGTTCTCACTCTACCCCTTCCCCTCCACCAGCCATCAGTCACCAATAGCTCCTCACCTAGAGATGGGGCTTCATAAGCCCTTCCTCAACTATGATTAGACCGTGTCTGGCTTGAGCTTATGCAGGTCTTGCGCATACAGTCACAGCTGCAGTGAGCTCATGTAAGCACTGACCCTGTGGTCATATTCAGTACATACTGCTTCTCTGCAGGTGACCTCAACCTTTAGCACCTGCAATCTTTCCACAACATTCTCTCTCATGATGCTCCCTGAGCCTCGGAATAAGGGGGTGTGATACAAGAGTCATGTATAGAGCTGAAAAGTCCACAGTCTCTTATTCTCTGCAAAATGACTAATGTGGGTTTCTATAGTAATAGCTATCTGCTGCGAAAGGAAGTTCTTTGATGAGTGTGGAGAGATGGAGTAATCTATAGGTATAGAGATAAAAACGTAGAGGCAGCTCTATTTAGTCCAACAGTTGAATAAGGTTTTCCCCTGGGGCCTATGACCTTTGGCCTAGCTAGTTGTATCAGTGGGCTTTAAGATCAATTAGAAAGTAGTTAGTTACAAACATAGCATTCTTGCCACTAGTGCTCCAGTGTGATATGCTGCCAGGTTATTTGCTATTTTAGCTGCCAAGGTTCACAGCTTTGTAGGCCTATTAATTCTTTTGATCTCCTGGCAGCATGCATAGAAACTTCTAGCAGTGTAAGTGCTAAGCCACCAAGTATAGGTAAAATCTGAAGGCAGACTACCATTGTGTCTGCAAGATCTATACAGTCTATGGAAATAAAAACGCAGAAAAGCGTGTGCCTCTTTTATCAACCTTTGCCCACCTTATAGCACTGTAGATGGTCCCATAAAAAGCCTTCACAATACACTGTGCTGTGTTGGTGACTTCTTTTCTCCTCTGTCTGTCTGTCTGTCTGTCTGTCTTTCTACCTGTCTCTCATTTTCAGCCACATTAGTTCAGTTTGAAGTATCCTTTATTTTAAGAATCAAATTGGCTAAATCTCCAGCTTCCTTTCAGTAAGATTGAAGCCCAAAGGCACCCAAACAAAGAAAATCCAAATCTAGCATTTATCATTCAAGCTATTAAAATTGAATAAACAAGCAAATCAGCCATCTACAAGTAATGTCTTTTGTCTTAGAATTCTGGAGCGCTGAAAGCAGAGTTACCTAGGCAGATAGAGATAATTCCCCTAGTACATTTTCTTCCCTGATTAGCACAAAGTTACCAGATGCTCACAGGGACCCTCAGTTCCTTCTCCCTTGGGAATGGCTTGGCAATCTGCTCCTGCCTCTCACTCTACTCTCTCGTAACTCGGTATCTGGAGATGCGTTTCATACACCTAATCTTCCACTCTTTTTCCTACCTCCTGCAGGTATCTCTATGTAGCTCTGAGGCGCGATAAAAGTGCAAAATTCTAAATCTTAGCCTCAAAAATTATTTTATCATGTCTTTTGAATTACTCTATTTTGCTCCATAAAATAAATTTTATTAATAGTTTTTAGAAATAGTCATTTTCTCTTCTCTGGTGATAACTATTAGGTGGCCAAACAAAAACACATAAATATATTAATAACATCAATTTACTACAAGTTTATATAGCAACCGTAGTGCTGTGATCAGAAGCCTTAGTTGTCTATCTTGCATGTTTTCCTGTGTTTCTGTTCTGGAGTGTGAGTGCAGGGCCTCGTGTGGACTAGACAAGTATTCTCTCATTGGCCTAAGTCCCAGCTTTGTTACTGTGAGAAAGGACTCTTGCTAAGTTGATCAGGTTGTCTTTAAACTTGCAATGTAGCCTCTCTGACCTCAAATTTGGGACCCTCCTGCTCAGCCTATCCAGGAGCTAGGGTCCAGGGTCAACATTTCTTTTGCATCTTAAAGCACCAACTTTGGAGTCATGTTGTTCTCATGTAACCAGTTAATAACTGCACATCACGATGAGTCTTTTCCTTTTCAGCTTTAACTGTTTGCTTCTCTGGGCTCCTAGCTGGATGCCTTTTCTAAGACATCAACAGTTGATGGAACTGTTTACGAATAATTAGGGGGTGTGGCCTTGTTGGAGGAGAGGAGAGACCCTTGGTCCTATGAAAGCTCGATGCCTCAGTGTAGGGGGAATGCCAGGAAGGGAGGCGGGTGGGTGGGTGGGAGAGCACCCTCATAGAAGCAGGGGGAGGGGATGGGATAGGAGGTTTCTGGAGGGGAAACCAGGAAAGGGGATAACATTTGAAATGTAAATAAATAAAATATCTAATAAAAAAGAAAAAGGAAAAGAAAAAAGCATAATTAGGGGTGTGGCCTTGTTGTAATGGGTGTGGCCTTGTTGTAATGGGTGTGGCCTTGTTGTAAGGGGTGTGGCCTTGTTGTAAAGGGTGTGGCCTTGTTGTAAGGGTGTAGCCTTGTTGGAGGAGGTGTGGCCTTGTTGGAGGAGGTAAGAGACAGTATATTTCATAATAATTGACTTGTGTTTGCAATGGACTATATGGTGGTTTGAATATATTTAGTCCATGGGAAGTGGCACTATTAGGAAGTATGTCCTTTGTAGTAGGTGTGGCTTTGTTGGAGGAAATGTGTCACCGTGGGGGTGGGCTTTGAGATCCTATGCCCAAGCTCCACCTAGTGCAGAAGAGACTTTCCTCCTGGCTGTCTGCTGAAGAGAGTCTGTTCTGAGTCGCCAGGACCCATGACATGTGTACCAGTTGGTTTTTCTCATCACTATGACAAAGTACCCAACTCCCTCATGGCTGAGCAGGGCAAGAGGCCTCAAACACGCAACTGGTTTCCCGTTTCATCTGTTGTTCTGTCTTCACCCTGAGACAGACTGCTTTTGCTCTTATTTATAGTATTTTTAACAGTTTCATGCTCTGTTGATATGGATGACTTCTTCCCTGTAGCATTTCTATGCGCCCTGAGATGTTTTCCAAGTATCTTTATGTTCTTCCTTTGTAAGATGTTCAACTTTTTTGACCAACTTAAGGTTGTTTCTCTGTTTTGATTATGCAACGTTTTATATATTAAGCTCTGGGCTCAGGTTCATTTACTAAGTAATGTTTTCCATGAAGAGAAGTAGTTTCAACTAAAGTAAGATCAGCAAATATGTATGATATGGGAGAAGAACAGGGAGGTGTTCCAGCCCCTCATTTCTCAGATTTGAGTGGTCACCTACATTCTCAGACTGCCAGTGAACCCCACAATGATCCTGCTCCTGCCTTCCCTGAGCTTCTCTCCTGAGGTAGTTTCCTCCCTCTTGCCCCTCCCACTGTCACAGGCTCCTCCCACTGCCACAGGCTCCTCCCTCTGCCACAGGCACCCACAATGATCCTGCTCCTGCCTTCCCTGAGCTTCTCTCCTGAGGTAGTTTCCTCCCTCTTGCCCCTCCCACTGTCACAGGCTCCTCCCACTACCACAGGCTCCTCCCTCTGCTACAGGCACCTGCCCCTCCCACTGCCAGACAGGCAGTTTCCTTTTCTGGCTACACCCTGCCGTTTTTTTCTTTCAGAGAACCTGGAAAGGTTATTGAAAATTATCTATTTTGTTTTTCCAGAATCTTTTATTCTTTGTGTGGGAGAGGCTTCCTGCCAGTCTGGGCTACTATTTTGCCAGAATAAGGCAGGTTTTTTTTTTTTTTATGTTATTATTGTTTTAATGCAGAATTTCTTCTAAGCTTGGGTAGAAGCCATCCCTAATTTCATAATAATTCGCAGCAAGGTTTATATCTGCACACAGGCCAGAAACTCTATGTTTAAAAAAAGAAAATAGTAATATTATATATTAGCAAAAACAAAAAGAGTGAGATGTAAGAGGAGATGTAACTTAAAATCTGCTTCGCATCATTGCAGACAGGACAGGGTTACAGCAGGGAATCCTGCGGTCAACACAAATGCCAAAGCTCTTCCAGACTGGGACTTTCACAATGGCCCCGAGCGAGGTTGTCATACTTGGGGACTAGCAGGAGAGCAACTTTCAGAAACCATTCCAGCCGCTTTTTATAAGCAGGCAGTCAGGAGCCAGGTGGTTATACAATGTGTTTGGATGGGTTTAGGGGTCTGACCCAGGGCAAGTGGCTGAGGCTATCTTCAGTGACTTTGGAAAACCGCAATGAAAGAGCAAAGATGGGAAACTGATGGTAGGTCTCTGGAGTGTAGCGTGTCCTTAGACTTCTGAGCAACACGCACCAGCTTCTGGGTGTGAAGCTGAACAGAGCAGAATCCTTCAGAATAGGATGGCTGTAATCTCTACACTAAGGAGGTGGAAGGAAAAATAGGAGTTCAAGGTCATCCTCAGCTAAATGGAGAGTTCGAAAACAGCCTGGTTTAATGTATCCTGTTGGGAGTGGGGGGAGGGAGATGGAGGGAGAGAGAAAGAGAGAATGAGGGAAATAAATGAAAACCTGGTTAATACAGAATGCTAAATCCCTCCACAAGCAATGTATGCTTTGCTTGTGTGGACAGCAAAGACACCCGGAGAATCTTAAGAGCACACTGGTTCGTTTATCTACCGCACAAGCTGCACAGCTGTCCAGTCTGCCCAGAGGCCCGAGATGAAGCAGCAATTAATGAGTTTTAAACCTATGGCGCAAGAGCCAAATGCTGCATGCAAGTCATTTTCATATGGCCTTTGAGGCCAGAACAGTTCCAATAGACCATGGATAGGGGACACACACACACACACACACACACACACACACACACACTACATGGCCCAGCAAAGTATCTGGTCAGTTCTTTGAAAAGAGCCTTCTAGAGTCTCCTGCAGGAAACCTATCTAAGAAATGAGCTGTGAAGGAGGCAGTGGGGGAAATGATCAGGGTTTCCATGGTTGCCTGAAAACTCACTCAGTGGCCCAGCCTGGATTTAGGTTCCTCTCCCTGCCCTTTCATGCTCCTGGCTCTACAGGTAATAGAATGGTGATTCAAATCCCATAGCAAAGAATCTCACTGAGGTTCTGTGGGTCTCCACTGCAGAGTAAGTTCTCAAAACATGGAGTAAGAGTCCTAAGAGGAAATGCCAAGTGTCAGAATGAGAATCTGGAAGGTTGTATTAGAATCACAAGTATAGTCTGTGTAAAACACTAGAAACAGTACACAGGAACACAAGGTTGGGGGTTTGATAGAGCTCTCTGGTCTGCGTGTGGTTTCAGATAGAGACACGCGTGGAAGTTGGCCCTGCTGGTAGATAAACATGCCTGACCCAAAGGATACTCCTTTCTTGTCTGAGTTTGCTCAAGACTCTGGTAGGAAACGTGAATCATCAAAGTTAAACTTAATTCTTCCCATAATGTGGGAGCTCTGAGAGTGTATGGTCTGATTCAATGTCCACCTGAGGCCCTGAGATATGTCTTGATCTGCCTGAAACTAATTTGTCAATCAATAAAATGTCAGCTGAGGGAGCAAATGGTGAACGAGTAATGAGGAGAGGCAGGACCAGAGCATGGTAAGAAAGAGAAGCTGTGTGCTAGCTAACAGGTAGGAAGGCCTCACCGGACCAGGTGGAGTGACAGCCAGTCAAGCATCCTGTTAAACTGTCAGCATTGCTGCTATGTGTGATCACAGGTAGGAATTGCTCTCCGGGCGAGGTGGGGTGAGAGCCAATCATAGTGCTAAACAACCAATATGGCCATTGTTTTGTTTCTAAGCTTCCTCAAAATGGCTTAGCTACCTGAGCTTAGCTGTGGATGCCCCCTTTTACCTGCATGTAGAGCCACAAAGGCTACCACCTTAATTTAACATTTATCCAGATTAATTCAAATCAGAAATGTTATTAGCTAATAACATCCAAGATTATTTCAAGTTCCACCTTTTATTTTTGGGGTGGTGTGAGTAATGTTTTTTTTTTTTTTTATTTAAATCTTCAGAGCCCTGAATTTCTAGACACTTTTCATGTTAGTTCTCATTCCAAGAAATCCAGTTCTCTCTATCAAGGGCATTTCCTTTCTCGTGGCCTTTGACAAACACAGTGGACTTTTACCACTGAGAATTTTCCAAGGCTACTTTACAAATTCCCCCTTAGAGCTTTAATTAGAGTTGCTCATTGCACATACTCTGAATTGCAGGTAAAAGAGTTGTGTGTTTTGTAAATATAAGCCATGGACATCCAACTATCTGCCCTGCTATTTCTTTCTATTTTCTGCCTTCAAGCAATTAATGCTATATACCTCATCTTGTATATTAATTGATGGGATATATTGGTTGGTACTTTTTCTTATAATGGTGTTGGGATTTAGGGTAGCAATTACCTCTGTAGATCACAACAGCATGCTGCACATGCCACAACAATTACAGAGAGTAGAGTCCAACAATTTATCTCAGTAATAGTTACTACCTGACTTATTTTATAGACTGAAGGCTTTTCATTAGCTTTTCAGGTCAGCTTTCCTCCAACTGGCAACTCAGGCAGGAATCTAGAATCCAGTCATCCGCCAGTCTCTAATATACTGCATTCTTTTACACACAGCTGCATTGGTAAGAGAGAAAATGTGCCAAGGTTGTTGGGTAGGGAGGGCTTCTCTGGAGGCCAAACATAGAGGAAACAAACAAGAATTTCACACAAGTTCTATTGGTCAGTGTGGTCACATGGCCTACTTTAATAACAAGGTCTCAATATTTGGTTAAATATGTGTGCAGAAGCAAAAGGAAAACATTAATACACATATGCTCAGTTTGTGGTAATATACATGGGCAACTACACAGGCAGCAGATTGTTGATAGAGGAGACAGAATGAAGCTTGAAGCTGTGAAAGTCATGAAATAACATTGGGAAGCCATGGTCTGAGGATGGAGGGATGGTAACACAGATATATATATATATATATATATATATATATATATATATATATATATATATATATANTATAAAACCTGTGGCCAACAGACAGTTACTCTTTTCTGAAGCATAAAATTTTTTGTTGTCTTTCATACTTTGAAAAATTATTTTATACTCTATCTAATGTCATTTTTACAAATATTTTAATCAATTTTTGGAACACATGTCAATTATATAACAAAAATATACATGTTGATAGTTGGTTAATTTCATATATCATGGACTTCATAGATTTCAAAAAATGAATACATTCAAATTTTGTGCTTTAAATGTGTAAACACAAATGATGTTTGGTTTCAACACAAGTGAAAGAGTTAAAATTTATGAAAATGATATTAGAGAAAAGTGTGATTACATGTTAAATGTACAATTATACTATTCATATTATAAAATAAGAATGTATTTGAATTTTTAAATAATGATTAATTAACATAAGAGGTTGATGTTTTTTTCTCTGGATTACAAAATATTTGTAACAGAAAGACATTCACTTTCAGAAAGATGTTATATTTTCCAACCAGTCTTAACACCCCAAAACAACTGTCAGGACAGTGTGGTTTTCTAGAGTAGTTTCCTTGGGTTTTTGTAGACATGAGTCCTCTTGAGATCTTGCTGAAATGTCATTCTGAACCAGCAAGTGGTGCACAAGTCCTGAGAGTCCAACCAGTTACCATGGGAGGCTGGTGCAGCTAGACCGAGGAGGGAGGCTGGTCCAGCTAGACCGAGGGGTGGCTTCTGAGTCGCCAGGACCCATGACATGTGTACCAGTTGGTTTTTCTCATCACTATGACAAAATACCCAACTCCCTCATGGCTGAGCAGGGCAAGAGGCCTCAAACACGCAGCTGGTTTCCCGTTTCATCTGTTGTTCTGTCAGGCCCCTCAGCTGATACTTTCTGGAGACACCTGCACAGCACAACTAGAGATATCACTCACAGGAGAATTAATTCATTCAAGTTGTCAGTGGAGATCAACTGTTCTGTCATACTGTGCAAAGCAACCTGGGGCTTGGATGATTAGAATTCTATTGGTGGCCTGTAAATGAGACAGCCATTGAGATTATCATTTAGTTGGGTTGAAGTGGAAATAAAATGAAACCATTATTAATAATTGTGCATATACAAGACCCAAGTCAGCATGTTCTTCTCAAACTTGGGGTATCTAGTCTCTTCTACTTTGAATCATAAAATGTTGTAAACACTCTTCAATTAGAGTCAACCGTTCTGAGGCACATGGAACCGGAAATCCTATAGATAGCTTACCAGCCACTGTGTCTGAAAGAACTAATTTGGAACACATAACAGCATTTTCAGGAGAGAGCATCAAAATAGGAGAGACTTATACTTTGTAAAATGCATAGTAGAGAAAAGTTACACCCCACCAAAATGAGTGTAAACTTCCCATATGGCACTAACTAGACAGTATTGCACTTTTAAAAAATTAAAGTGAATTTACTTGTTCAAATGAAAAGGACAAAGAAAGTCTTGATTAAATCTATTGGCCTTTTTTTTTTTTTTTTTTTTTTTTTTTTTTTTTTTTTTTTTTTTTTTTTTTTTTTTTTTTTTTTTGGTTTTTCGAGATAGGGTTTCTCTGTGTGCCCTGGCTGTCCTGGAACTCACTGTGTAGACCAGGCTGGCCTCGAACTCAGAAATCCGCCTGCCTCTGCCTCCCGAGTGCTGGGATTAAAGGCGTGCGCCACCATGCCCGGCTTCTATTGACCTTTTTTATCTGAGATTTAAAAATTACTTGTAATCTTCCATAGCAAATAATTATCTATGATTAAACAGTCTTGATATCTTCAGATTCCATCATGAATGCATGTGATTATGTAACTAATTCCTAGTACATTTTGAAAATCACTCCTTTAAAAGGTTTTTAATTATAGATTTTTTGTTGAAAATCATATTTTCATATAATATGTTTGATCATATCACTTCCCTTCTCCCATTTCCTCCTAGATCTTCCTCACCTTCCTACCCACCCAACTTCATGTCCTCCTCTCCCTCTCTCTCTCTCTCTCTCACACACACACACACACAAACACACACACACGCACACACACACACATACACACACACACACAAAACAAAAAATAAAAACAAAAGCCCAATAAGATAAAAAGTGCCAAAAATTAAAATAAATAAAATAAAATAAATATCCAGTGGCCTTTAACAGTGATTTACCTGAAAGCTCTAATGGTAAGCAAAAATGTTCTTGGAGTAACCAACCACTTTTTAATTTTCATTTATTTATTTATTTATTTACCCTTCAGGCCACTCCATGAGATGGAGCCTATACCTGAAACTGCTGATATGGTTGTTCTTCTTTGTTTATGTTATATCCATAACTTGACTAGTTTCCTCATAGGTACTTTGTCTGAAACGTAAGTATTTAAGGCACTGACTCAGTGCCCTGGGGCAAAATCATGAATAGCTAGAAAATAAACTACATTTTGAGAAATGGAAAAAGGTTAAAGAAACATACCGATGATTGAAATTATCTCTATAAAAAATGCATGATTTTACATATACAGGAAATTCATGTGCAGAGTATTTTTCTAAAAACTGATTTTAGCAACCAACAGAAGTTAATATGTGCAAACATAATTAAAGTGAAAATATGAAGGAGTCTTGGTTTTAAATCACAAGACTCCTCCCACTACATCTGAAAATGTCATGAATGTAGGATTAGAAGAGTTTGTTCCTTCCAGTATGGATGGGTACATTTAACCATCATTTCTAATTCTCATACAAATATTCTAAGCAGTGGGGATTAATATTATGCATAAAAAGTTTTTTTTTATTCCTATTCAATACTGAAAGAGCCTTAACTGTGAGGTCTATATTTTCTCATAATGACATATGGTTTTAAGAAAAATAGCAGAAACGGACATTCTAGAAAAATAAAATGAGTGATTCACTTAATATTACCTCCAGGACATTATGTATTTCATGTGGTAAATTAGTCACAGACTTGAACCTTCCTGCAAGAGTCTACTAATGTTCCCAAGATATTTTTGTTTTTCTGATTAAAAAAAAAAAAAAAAAACCTAACATATCATCGAAATTGTATCCACTTAGGAAGAACTCAGAATTAGACAGCAAATCCTACCCAAAACACTCACGCCTCACAGAACTGACAGTTGCTGAGTTGCCCCCAGCTAGAGCTGGAAACAAGCTTCCCACGGTGTCTGCCTTCAGCCTGTGTGATGGTCTCCAGGAACTGGGTACAGCCCCTGTAAACACATCCAGCCCCATTTGGATGTGTCTCTATTTCACAGAATGCTTTCCACTTGATTTAACACACATCTCTCAAGCATTTGCACCTGGCCCTGGCGATGGTGGGGGATGTGCACAGAAGCCAGATACGCCCTCCCTGCTCCAGCTCACATTCAGGATAATAGGCAAGAAGGCAAACAGCAACTTGAAACGTGCTAAGGAAATGCAGAAATGGAACTCTGGAGAAGGCGATGGGGAAGGAGAAGGGGTTTCAGTTCCCCTTCATTCAGCTAGAATCTCCTTCCTCAAATGGACTGGCTTTGGATCTAGTTACAGATCTTAGCAGAGGAAATGACAGCTGTTTCCTTGCCATCTTCTGGCCAAACAGTGCCTGCCAATGCCTCTACCTCCTGTTTCTCAGATAAAATTTGAATCTCCTTCATCCTCTTCTACAGACACTCTGTTCTGCTACCTCCCTTAAAGCTAATTATCAAAAGGAAGTACATTCAGTTCCACAATTAGAAGTACAATGTATATGATTACAATTGTCAACATCATAATTTTATAAGTGCAGTTGAAGATATTACTAATTTTTATGATTTTGCTGTTAAAGCAGTAAAAGCCATTTTCTCCTTAATTTTTAGTAAAACAGGGCTGATAAGTGTAGAAGAATCTTGTTTGCTTGATTATTTTAAAAAAATAATGATTAATCTCTATTGTTTCAATCTGTTCAAAGTGTTTGCACTTAAGCCCTGGTACCAATCCCATTAGCTCCCTTAGGCTAGTAATGCTGATAATGGAAGTCAAGAACAGGATCTAGGAATTCCATATGACATAGACAGAAGTTTTAGGAGAGTGCTTACCAATGATTTACGTGGGAAGAACCTGCCCCAATCGGCAGGATGCTTGTGCAGAGATTGTCCAGGCCTTAGAGACTGGAATGCCATCAAAGATACATTGACTTCTGCACATTCCACATTCATAATGGATCCCATTTTATATATGGCATTTGCTTGCTTGCTTTTAAAAGAAAATCATATTTGAAAATGTCTTACCGATAAATAAAAGAATGTATTTTATCATAAACAACATTTTTAAAGTATATTTACATCTTGGTAACTTAAATTTTTATCTATTATTATTATTTCTCTGTGTATGGCACCATGGCACATGCCAGAGAACAGCTTTGTGGAATCTGTTCCCTCCTTCCACCAGAGATGAACCACACTGCTAGAGTTCTTCATTGATTGCCTTTATGCGCCATGTCATCTTGCTGGCCTCAGTCCTAGCTAACGTTAACCCATGTGCCACCTCTGATGAGAGCATATAAGTCATTCAACTTTACAGTGCTTGACACAGACACCTGACAATTAGCAGTAAGAGAGAATATGTAACTCTGGTCATAGCTTTGGAGGTTCTGGCCGTGATCAGTTGACTCCCAGGCTTTGGGGCATGTCTAGAAGCAGCACATCAGGTAGGCAGTGGAGTGGGACAAAGATCATGAGACTTACGAACATGAAGCAAAAGAGTGGGGAGGGAAGCATCTGGGGTCCCACTGTCTCCTTCAAGGACATGCCCCCGAATAGCCTAATGACCTTTCTTCTCACCCCTAACTTTCAAAACTCTACCACTTTCTAACCTTGGAGCTGGGCTCTGTAACATGTGAGCTTTGGGGAAGGTAGCAGCAGAGCACAGAAATTGTTCACATTTTGGGCTAGCTTCTATCTTGATTCTGCCATGTGTAGAGTGAATGGTTCTCATAAGTTCCTGCTGTGGTCCATATCTCCATCTCTAGAATCTTTTGGCTCATGTATTAGAAACCTAGCCTCCAGGTAGTGCATTTTCCCCATGCTTCTGAGGGCTTATTTCCTTGTGGTTGTTCTTCCTGTGAGTATTTTATTTAACAACGTTGACGATGTGGAAATGTGGAGATGTGGAAATCACCCTCCGTTGTTTTGGACATTACTCATTGAGTCTTTCTAATGAGCCTGAGAGTTGAGTCCCATATTAGACCATTTCACAACAGAGGAAGCAGAGACCTGGTTAAGATGCCCAAACCTGCAGTTAATAGGTAGAGCTGGAGGATTAAATGTGATCCATGGATTATCATTCTTCAGGATAATTTGACAATTGGGGAGAGGGATGTTCTACCATTGTCCATTAGTAACGCTTTCAGAGAAGGTAATGCTTTTAAAAATGAATGGCTAAGCCGGGAGGTGGTGGCACACGCCTTTAATCCCAGCACTCGGGAGGCAGAGGCAGGCAGATTTCTGAGTTCGAGGCCAGTGTGGTCTACAAAGTGAGTTCCAGGACAGCCAGGGCTACACAGAGAAACCCTGTCTCAAAAAATAAAAAAAAATGGCTACTCAACCCCCTCCCCCACCCCAGGCACAGATAAAAAAATTAAGCAGACTAATAAAATCAAATACAGGCAAGAATGCACAGTAGCTGGGTCTTTCATATACTATGAGTGCAAATAAGACTACTTCTCTTAAAGCTCTTTGAAAAAGCTTACTTTAGTGTACTGATATGAGAGTATTAATCAGCCACAAAAATAACTATCTATCTATCTATCTATCTATCTATCTATCTATCTATCTCTATATCTCTCTCTCTATATATATATATATAGAGAGAGAGAGAGAGAGATCGGAATACACATGATGATTACAGGGCTCATGTTACATTCTCACATGTATTCCATCTTTTATTTACTGAAAACAATTTTTTTTTGGATCGTAGTCACGAGTCTCCTTTTCTATAGTTGACTATATTGCTCAACCTAGTTCTACATTACTCTCTTTCTGGACCCTGGTATTGCTCTAGCTGAGAAGTGCTCAGCCCCGAAGAGGCAGAACTATGCATCCTCTTCCCTGTACTGGGATTTCAGCAGTATCTTCTTTCCCATGGCTTCCATGAGAAATGCCCTCTTCATGAAGAGGATGAAGCCAACAACTGAGCTTCTCCCTTGACTTGGTACCATCTCTTCCAGGGAAGGCGGGGTCCACTTATTGTACCTCTCACTTTGAACCTAGCAAAACTGTTAATTTTTTATTGTTTCTAGTTCCTTTTTGAAGACAAGTTCTGTCTGTCTGTCTGTCTGTCTGTATGTATGTGTGTGTCTCACTGTGTGTGTCTGTCTGCCTGTCTCTGTCTCTCTCTGTCTTTCTCTTTCTCTCTCTGTCTCTCTGTCTCTGTGTGTGTGTGTGTGAGAAAGAGAGAGAGAGAGAGAGAGAAAGAGATAGAGAGAGAGAGAGAGAGAGAGAGAGAGAGAGAGAGAGAGAGACTGTGTGTCTGGCTGTCTGGCTGTCTCTGTCTCTTTCCTCTCTGACATTATTAGTTTCGTGTAACTCTTATGTTTAGCTCTGAGCCCTTTCTATTTTTCTTCTTTTTAAAAAAAAATGTTTAATCACCAATGGATCCTCTGGACTCACAAGCCTTTTCTCTTGCCATGTTTTAAAATGTTACTTATTTTGTACGTGTGTCGGAGTGCATGCATGGAGATCAGAGACAGATCTTTGGCATCAGTTTTCCCTTGCCACTTTGTGTAGTGTGGGAAACACACTTAAGTCATCAGGCCCACGAGCAAGCACCTCTACCTACCGCGCCCACTCGCCAGCCCTGATTTATTATGTTTCAAAGTGAGCATGCATGAGTATGCATGTGTGCCACTGTGTACATATGAAGGCAGAAGGACAGCATCTTAGAATTCTGCTCTCCTTTTCTCCCTTCCTGATGGAGAGCCTCCCTTGTTTCTACTGTGTAGGGGACACTTGGATACCTGGCCCACTCACTTCTGTCCAGTGTTCTGTCTTAGCCTCTCAGTTCACTGTAGAGCCTTGGAGACTACATATGCACATACTGAGCCTGCTCTCTGTCCTGTCCTGAATGTACCAGAATATCTGCATGTACCGAGCCAGCTCTCTGTCCCGACCTGAGTGTACCAGAGTATAATCTGCAGTCTTTCCTTTTCCTCACCGCTGTCTTATAAACTCTACAATCGTTTGTCACCTCACCTTCTCCATTTGCTGAGCCCACTCCTTGGATTCTGAGATAATTGGCTGCTGCCTTTATGAGCCAGTGCCAATCCTTCAAGGTGAACCTTCACACAAGAGACAATGCCCTCCTTGTAAGACTGTAGGCGGCTTTGGACTCTGAAAAAAATCCCAACTTGAGGTTTATAGTGTTATGTGTGAGTTCCTGACTTTGTCTAGTGAGAGGGAAAAGTATAAAGAAGCTCTTGCCAGAGTCATCCATCTGCCAGTGCCCAGCATCTACAATAGCCTTTCTCAGACTGGCTGTGGAGTTCTGGCTGGCACAGGGTCACTACAGTGCACCTGTGGTGGATGCAAACACACCAAAAACTCCTGTGTGTAACACTCAGTGCCTGCTCAGCTCTGACAGTTCGTCATTTAGTTTTACTCTGTCTTTAATCTTGCTTTTCCTTCTACAGTATACAGTGGCTTGCATCCCCTTAATGTAGAATGGTCTTGTGATCCTTTTCCTCTGCTTCAGAGCTCCTCTTGGCCTTGTCTGCAGATGTCAGCTTTAAGTGGCCACAATGCAAACATCTCAGTCACCAGAGAAAACTGTGAGGGGACCAAAAATAAGTTGCTGCTGAATTAAGAACACAAATGTCACACCGCCTTGCACTATATCACCTTGGTTTTTTTTACCGAGAAGTGCTGCTTCCTTCTCTGGTCATCTGAACACATCAGTCTGTTTTATTGCTGCCCAATGCCACCTGAGGCCACTGGCGGCAAGTCTGGAGCTAGTTCTTGAGTGAATTCTTTTCTTTTTCTACTTCCAGCATGGGTCTTCTTTTTATCCTTTGTCTTAACTTTCCCTTGTAAAACTTTTCTTTCATTTCTGCTAAATCCATCGTTTGCTTTCCTTCTCCTGTAATTTCCCATTCTCTAAAATGTCTATAATCATTTCTCATACATGTTTGTATGGAGAAGAGGGGGCTATGCCTGAATAGGTACCGCTGTGCCCATGTGGAGCTCTGAAGACAACAGTGTAGAATTGTTCCTTTCCTCCCACTA
>LR751648.1:9015-34015 GCA_902729485.2 Mus minutoides | reverse complement strand
ATGTATTACATATGTATTACTATTTGTATTACAAACAAGCATTTGTGTTTAAGATGTGGGGGGCACTGTAATTTTTTCCCCAAAGTATTAGGCTAAGTATAGATGTTTAGCAATCCTAGATATATTAAGTATAACAGGGGCTCAATTGTGACATGTATGCTTTCTGTCTGTGTCTAGAGCTGATTTAGTAGCAGTTGATGAAACAGAAAGAAAAAAATAACCCAGAAGAGTGAAAGGCACAGGTGGGTGGGGATACCCCGGAGAGCTGCACACATGGGCCTCACAGCATGCACTCTGTGGCTCTTGCTGAAGGCCTCCCCTCCTGCTGAGAAATCAATAGATCTGCCAAGAGCTCAAGTGTGCTCTCCAGCTGCCTCAGGCCTGCTCATCCAGTGGTACAGTAGGCTTACAGAGCAGAACCCCAGGACCAGCCATGAGAAGGACCACCTGTCTTCCTTACAGAAGCCAGGGGTGACATGTGATTTATCACAGCCCGCAGGTGCCGTTCTCTGGACTTATTTGGTGAGTTATTTGAAAAGACCAGAGCCGTGGAAGCTCAGCACAGGGAGTCGCCAGCCACTTGCAAGACTCTTACTTTTTGGCAAAGAAGAGCAGCCAGTTTCTGCTCAGTTTGCTTTGCAGTCTGGATACTGTTTTCAAACTAAAGCAATGGCTTTGACTGTCAAACCCAGGACTTGTTAAATAATCAGAAACAAAGTGACTGGCAGCTAGTATGGGTACGAACACAAACACTGATATAAACTCAGTTTAGATCCATCGCTTTCACAAAACATTGTTTGCCTTCATTTTCCTGATGAAGAAATGCATACATTCATGGTAGAGAGTAAATATGTTTGGAAAGTATCAAGTTTGGGGAAAATAACACATCTAGTCTGCTCGCTAGATTTGTAGATACAAATGACATCTAAATGTATGCATTTCTGCTTGGCCTATGAGTTTACGCAAAGGAAGGGCGTGTAAAAATAAAAATATGTTACTACATGTATTTGTGTACAGTTTGGGTCAATTGGTGAAGTTTCAGCAGGACAGCTGAAAGTGAACCACATACAATGTTCAAGGGGAAGGATTTCAAATGTCAGACCTTTTTCAGTCTCTGCTGACAGTTGACTTGGGTTCCAGTTTCCTCAGCTCCAGACGCTTGTCTTAGCTTTTAGTGATCAGTAGCAGTGTGTGCACGAGATGCAACATCACTGTGGTTGTGAGTTTGAATCAGTGGTGTTGTTGATCTCTTCCATTATAAAAGCAACTTTGTATTTTGTCAGGAGAAATGACTACTAAACTCTTTTTCTTGTCCGTGCTGTTGTTTGTTTGCGTTTGAGTTGTTTTTCCGTGGCTGTGATACTGTGAGAATTGTGTACTTTCTGTATGCTAAATGTATGTCTGGTTATGATTTACAAATGAGTCTGCCCATTCTGTGGGATTTTGCTTTACCTTGATTCTTTTCAAAAAAAATTAACACACATATACATATATACATATACATCATATACATATAAATCATACATCATACATATACATCATATACATCATATACACATATGCATGTAGTTTGTCTGATTGTAGGGGCAAGCATGTATGCGCTATAGTGAGCCTGTGGAAGCCAGAAGACAAGTTGCAGGAATCTCTTCTCTTTTTTTAGCACACAAGTCCTGGGGCTCAAATTCAGGTCACTAGGCTTGCCAGCAAGTGCTTTAACACACTAAGCCATCCTGCCAGCCTAATTTTTGCTTCCTTAAACACAGCCCACAATACACAAAAGTTTGCTATTTTGAGGAGGTTTAATTGACCACATTTTGTTTTCTTTTGCACCATTCCCCATACTTTTGGAACAGAGTGTGAGGATCCATTTCTAATTCAAGGTTATCCGTATTTTCATTTGGTCTTCGGCCTTGTGCCTGTATGCCTCCCCGTTCTGTAACTTTAGCGACGTGGCATAAGGTAGGAGACCTCATCTTCTGTGTATGGAAATCCAGCTGTCTCGTCACCACGGCCCCCATCTCTGCGGACTGGCTTTATATTCAGGTACTTTCCCAGTGTTTACCTAGTTTGTACTGAGCCAAGAAATAAACCATAGAGAAAGCCACAGGCTCATTTCTACTCTGCTCTGAAGATCTATACAGCTCGTAATTCCCTAGCATACACAGGCTATTTAAAAATATTCCAGCTTCCCAAGAAGACTCCCCAAGTTCTCTTCCACAGGTTGGTTGGTTCACTTACTGTATGTCTCAGCTACAACCCTCTGCCCTAGGTGCCAGGGTTTCCAGTTAGTCAGATGGCATTTTCTGAACAAAGCCTACTTATTTCCTACTCCGAGACACTGGGTGCAGTAGAAAATGAAGGTAAGTGTCTCATGCCCATCCTTCTGAAAGTCTTTATTCAGATGAAAAGAAAAAAAGAAACATTAATTTTAAAGCAAGTTCTAATCTACGCTCTTAACAGGAATGAGACTGTGCACAGTTCAGGCTGTCACCTTTAAAGTTGCTGGAAAGTCAATGGAGCACAGTAAGGATGTCACAAAGCTGTCCTATGATTTAAGCACCATTAATATTCACTTGGTTAATATAGCCTCTGATAAGTTTCTCCTGGCTTCTCATAAAGTCACTTCTGGCATGCGATGCTAACGAGGTGCATAATTTTAAGTCATTAGCCCCTGTCTAAGAGAAGGGTTTTATAATAATAGCAACACAATCAACAATAGCAAGAATGTAGATACACTGACTGTTTTCTGTCACTTACTAACTGTCACTATTTCAGTCTAATATTAACCCCAGAAGGCCAGGTTTGGTTTGGTTTGCATTTTAACTACTAATGAAATAGAAATCTCACTTGCTATTTGTTTAGGGCCAAAGAAGTACCAAACACAAGCAAAACTCTGTTCTTGGAAAGTAAGCTATTCCTAATACCAATGAGGTTCATGCATGTGAACTATAGCATAGCACATGTTTCCTATGTATTAAATATGAGAACGACACTTCATACATGTCTAGAGTATTTTACAGTGATTTGTAATTACATCTTATTAATTACTAATAAAGTGAGCCTTGTGATACCACAATCCCCAGCGGCCGATTTGGATTCAAGAGTGACCACGTGTCACTTGGTGTCCAGTTCCTGGGTTTTCTTTGTATAACTGAGAGGAAGTTTTAAATTATCGTCTTTGGCGATGGTTCTCAACCTGTGGGTCGTGACACTTTGGGGTCACATATCAGATATCCTCCATATCAGACAGCTACATAATGACTCATAACAGTGACAATTATACAGTTGCAAGGTAGCAATGGAATAATTTTATGGTTGGGGGTCACCACAACATGAGAAACTGTACTAAAGGGTCACAGCATGAAGAAGGTTGAGAATCACTAATGTGTGGGATCAAATACTCTAAGACAATGCTATGTACTGATGTACTCCTTGTTGAGCAACTGTCAACACAGCTTTAGATATCCTGTTATCAATAAGCTTATCTACAAGTAATAGAGATCAGGAGCACATACATAATAGAGAAAGTGTTTTAATTTGTGAGGGGGGAGTGACTGCCAATACACATAGTCCAGGGAACATTAGAGCTAACAGTCCTGAGAGTGGGATAGTCAGCCCCTATCCAGAGTTAGCTGTTCCCTAAGAACCTGGAGAAGACAAAGGTCAGTTCACACTCTCTGACTCGGATTTCCATTCTCCTCCCATTTGGTTTTCTACTTCAGATGGCTCCCCTCCTACTGGCCTGTTGTGCTTTCAAACTCTGGAGCAGTATAGAGAAAACCCCACTTTGTGTATTTACAAAGTATCTAAGTTGCATTGATGTTAACAAAGAAAACTAAAAGAGAGAGAGAGGTAACTATAATCTTGCCTGTGTGAGCTCATGGCTAACTCACGAGCAAGGCCACCCCAGTGTACAGCTGTTCTACCTTGTATCCAGTGCTCAGGGCTCTGGCAGAGTGGCACCCGCCCTCCTCCACAGTCCTTCCATCACATCCCAAGCTCCTCATGCTGAAGCTGCTGTTTTCTTCTGGTAATACTTGCTAAGACTAGAATTGTCTCTCACTCATAACCCAAATGTTTACATCCCATAGAATCTCCTCAGTGGTTTTCTTGCTGAACACGTAGTAAACTTGTGAAGATGTTTGACTCTCAAAGATTTTGTCACTTAAAAATTATAGAAACAGTGAAGAAAAAAAAAAGATTTCCTGGAATTTTTCTCTTTTTGTTCTGTTTTCAAATTATAATATGTATGTGAGTGTATGTGTGTGTGTGTGTGTGTGTGTGTGTGTGTGTGTGAGAGAGAGAGAAAGAGAGAGAGAGAGCATGTGTGTGTGTCTGAGTGTGTCTGTGTGTGTGTTTGTGTATGGTATGTGGGTGCATGTATATATGTGTGTGTGTGTTTATGTGTATGTGTGAGTATGTGTGTGTGTGTGTGTGTGTGTGAGTGTTGTGGTATGTGTGGTATGTGTGTATGGGTTGTGTCTGAGTGTGTGAGTATGTGTGTGAGTGTGTATGTATATGTCAATGTGTATGTGTGCATGTGTCTGAGTATATGTGAGTGTTTGTGTATGGTATGTGCATAAATATATGTGTGTGTGCAAATGCGCTTATGTGTGTTTGAGTGTGTGAGTATGTGTGTGGTTGCATGGTGTGTGAGTATGTGTGGGTGAGTGTGTATATGCATGTGTGAGTGTGTTTGTATGTGTGGTGTGTGAATGTGTGTGTGAGTGTGTATGTGTGTGAGAGTGTATTTGTGTATGTGGTGTGTTGGTGTGTGAGTGTGTATATTTGTGTGAGTTTGTATGTGTGGTGTGTGAACGTGTGTGTGAGTGTGTGTGTGTAGTGTGTGAGTGTGTATGTGTGAGTGTCTGTGTGTGTGTTTACCTTCCAGCCTTATGTAACATCTGAAACCTACCTCAGAGACAGCCCTGTCCAGTCTTTTTATTCTCTATGTGCCTCGAACCCCAATCTCTGACCAGCAGAGACTGGGAACAGTGACACTCACGCCAAGGCAGGTTCTTCTACAGCAATCTTGATCTTTTACTCAAGGCAGTAACAGCCTCTCCCTCAACAATCTCCCGCAGTCAACTCCCTCAGTGAACTCCTCAGTGAACGCCTCAGTGAACCTCTCCCTTTACTCAGGCCGTTCCATATATCCCAGCCCTCTTACATCATCTCACTCCACTCATTGCTCTTCAATCAGCATTATCCCACCCCTAGCACGAGTTACATGCCCAGGCAGGACAACAGATCATTGGCTAACACTATGGTAAGGCTATATGACATTTCAGATCAGGCGGTAGGCGCAGATGACTCAGCTTGCCGTTTTCAGAAGTCTTAGTAAACAGGATGGGGTTACGAGGCTTGGCACTAAGCTGGGCGCCATCTTAGCTCAGTGGTTACGCCTGCTTCCCACATCTATGATTTCACTGAGGAGACCAAAACAGACTTTGTTCATCTTTCTTCAGAAGTATAAAGTGACTTACAAAATAATTTGCTCCAAAAAAAAAAATTGGAGGTAACTTTTGGCTTTATCAATTTTAATGAATCATCTGACCTCTGCTTTCTTTATTTAAATGTCATTTCAAAATATAGTCTCCATCACAATGCTAAATAATATTCTATGTACAACTTTACTGAACTGAATGAAAAAGAAGACACAATCATTGTAACATTGTGACTTAGACTTCTAAGTATGTTTGATGGTATACTTTCTTTTTCATTGCCCAAAGTTGAAAGTTCTATTGCAAACAATCCATTGATGTTTTCACTTATTTACCACTAGACGCAGGGCACCTATAATGGGATATGTCCTTTCTATATGTCATATAACAGAAACCTTGTTTATATCTAGTGACAAGGGGAGAGCAATGACAGTTATAAAATAAATACATTATGCATATTGTGAATACATTTATGTCTTATCATGTTATACATATGAGAGAGAGAGAGAGAGAGAAGGAGAAAGAGATAGAGAGAGAAAACATAGGAAGTTAGATCAGCAAGAAATCGTTTGAGAAGAGACTTCAAGGATTATAGGAATTATCTATATGCATTCAAGGCAGATGCTCTCTAGCTATAGAAAAATATAACACAAAGCTCATCTTGCTAGATAACGTGTTTTCACAAACTCAGCAAGCCAAAACAATACCTATCTTTTATCTCATGCTTATAGAGTGCAGAGAACTGGGTAGACTTCCCTGGAATCATGCTTCAGGGTCTCATTGTCCAATAGCAAGAGTGTAGTCAGGGAAGACTATAGCTGGAGGATCTGAGGGAGCATCCACTCCCCAGTCCCTATCGTCATTGGCTAAATTCAACTCCAAGTGTCTTGGGGACTGAAGTCATTCACTAACCTGATCCTAAATCAGGATCAAGGCCAGCACTCAGCAATCATGCTTCAACCTTCTGTTCAAATAGCAGAGAAGTACCCCCCCCCCAACAAATTGCTCTTTCTTCAAATCTCCCTTGCTTCCTTTTCTTCCATGTAGATAGTGTCCACTTAGATAATATACCTCTTTGGTGTGAACTCAAAGACACATGACTAGTATCTATAATATCAGCAAGATGCCTTTACTGGGTAATGGTAGATGTCTTCCTATAACTGGCCTTAAGGCAGTTGTATTCAGGAAACTTTAACAAGGCAAAGGTCTCAGATGAGGGTGCTCAGCAGGTCCAGAGAGGCGAAGAGAGTCTGATCTGTATAGGAGGAGCTCAGCACCCATGGAGAGGTGCTGAGGTGGGCATTGTAGGGTTTAAGATCTTTAAATCATTCAGGGTATAGAATCTGGAGACCTGAGTTTTGGTGAAGGCTTTTAAAATGCTTTAGGGTTAACACAGGTCCCAGGAGAACAAAATGCTGGGTTTTTTTTTTTTTCCTATTCTTACATATTGTTAAATATTTTATAATAATAAGCAGCTTTTAAGTTCTTATAATTTATTTCCAATGTTCACATTAGGAACAGCTTTCTTTCTGAAATGAGATCATTATGGAACTAAAACATTTTTTTTCTTTCTCCAAGGGAAACAGATGATAATTTCTAAAGCAAATAAGCCAGGATGGGTAGGTACCCAAGAGAGATCTTTTCAGGCATCATTATTGGATTCTATGTTGCAATTATAAAATCATTTTCTGTGTCTTTGTTTTTGAGTTCCTTTTTATTTGATTAAATGTCAGTGATGATAACAGCAACGGTAGTAACAATGCTGACTCCGTGATGGTTCTGAGAAGACATTTTGCTCAAGGCTTGTCTCAGCTCATCATCTGAGACACCTTCAACACACTGTGACAGTGACAGGCAGACACCACAATTGTCCTCTTTTATAAGACTTTGCAGCTTGGAGAGTTTAAGAAACACAAATTGCATATATTGGTTGCCTTTCTCTGATGTGCGTCTTAAATATGCACAATAGTTTTGTGGGGGGGTGTTTTGTTTTGTTTTTGCTTTGTTTTTGTTTTGTTTTTTGCAAAGAATCTACTCTAGGTCACAGATTTACCTTGTGGCAAAAAACAAAAAAACCAAAAAAACGGATCAAGTATATGATTTCCCATACAAACCTAATGATTTTTCACAAGCTTGAAATTACAGGGCTACTAAAATGGTCACTATCTTGCAGCAACAATAAATATATTTGATGTTAGTTGGATAACTTTTGCATAGGCTAATGTCTGTTAAATGGCCTAGTTTGTTGTGAACTTGTGCCCCTCCACTCCCTACTCCCTTTTAACACCCTTTTTACAGAGAACCTGAAATTCTAGGGCCAAGTTGACTTTGAAACAAGGGGACAGGATGACAATCTCTCCACAAAGAATGGACATGTATTTCAGGCTTTGAAAATCATATAACCACCATTCCCCAGGTCTCGGCTCCTCCTTTTATTATGAAAGATGCCACAAGCAGTCACACATAACTGAAGGTAGTTATGTAAACCGTTGAAATAAAGCTATGTAGAAAAGTAGGTGCTGGCTCAGTTTAACCCATGAGATACTTGCTCACCTCTGCTCACAGCTCAGCATTAACACACTGCCACTGAATAACAATACAGAAGAATAATATGCCCTACCCTACAGAATGCCAAATATGTGCTAAAGAGAGCATATTATTTAAATGGATTTTCATACAATTCAATTTCAGGCAGACCTGTTTTGAGGCCAGTGATGTTAAAATGCTTCACTACCTTTGTGGAGTGGCAGTGACAATCACGGTCCAACATGGAGTATCTGAGATGCTGTCTGCATTCCAGCATAACTCTGTTTACTGCCTGAAAAATCCACATGTCAGTCATTGACTGACAGAGACTTTGTCTCTTTGGATGCAGGTTTCAATATCCAGGTAAAACACAATTTGAACAGATAGAGACTTGGGAGAATTGACAAACAAGCCCTGTACAGTGCAGCATAGTGGGGCTGGTGATGGCCGTTGAAGCGAGATGTGCGAGATGCTGAGACGGAAAACAAAGAGCATCTGGTGGTAACAACAGTAGATTCCTGGGAACTGAGCTGATGGGATTATAAATAACTAGCATTGGAGTGACCTCCAGCACAGCCTACATGGTAATTACTATCATTAGCGATCGCTTTACAGTTGAGGAGCTGAAGTACAAAAAAAACAACAGCTACTTTTCACAGTCACAATACTTGTGTTGGACCAGGACACAACTCTGAGTAAGAGACATGAGAGAAAACAGAAGAAACGGTGATGGCTGTGGTTGGGAACTCATGAAACTTTAAGAGCAGATCCCAGCTAGGGAGATAGACTCTAATCTTTTTAGACAACTAGATGAGAAGGACACACTGTGGACAATGTAGGCAACAACTTCCATGCTTGTAATGGTCCTTTATAAGCCCTTCTTATAAAGAGAACAATGTAGGAGCCCTCACCCCACTGGACTATGAGAAGGAAAAGCCCAGAACCCTAGATCACTTGGCAGTCTACTGCAGATTGACAGACTGATCTCATTTTGTGAGTTTGTCAATAGAATAAGTTACTGGACTAGTAGTTCTCATTGCTGTGATGGAATACTTGATAAGACACAACAGACCCCCAAAAGGGTCTATTTTGGTTTATTGCTCCAATAGAATGTCATCCACCATGGAGAGGTAGGGTGGCAGCAGGAGTGCCAGGCAGCTGCTCACATTGCCCTACAATCAGAGAGTGACTAGGAACCAGGGCTTGGTTACTAAGTATCAAGGCCAGCTCCCAGGGCCTCACTTCTTCAGGCACAGCTCTACCTCCTGAAGAAGGCTCTACAACTTCTACAATGACTCCACAGGCTGAAACCAAATTGTTCAAACACTTGAACCCACCGGGGCCATCTGACACCTAAGCCACGACAACCCCTAAGCATCTTATAGTCTTCTTAATCTGATGGAAAGAGGTTTCTTTGCTGTGATAATCATGACAGTGAAAGATGAATAGCCCTGTCATCAGGCCTCTACATGGAGGCATTACTGTGTTTGGAAACTACAGGTCTCATGTACCATCTCTGCTTCTCAGGATGCTTTTTATCCTGCCCTACCTGAAGAGAGCCTCCTGCCAAGTTCCCTTTTCCTTACCTCATGCTTCATTTCAACTGAGCTATGTGAAGGGCACCCCACCCCCATGACAGCCACTTACTTCCCTGATGAGTCACTGCCTGAAACTCTAACTCAAGGCAGAGGCAGGTTGCTTTTCTTGGTGTGTAAAGCAAGTAGAAAAAAAAAACACATTTTTTTTTTTTTGGTTGAGATTTTCAATCCTATCAGTTGTTCCTTATCTTTAAGATTTAAGGGAAAAAATAAAATAAAGGTCTTTTTTTTAAAGTGATTTATAGACCTTGGCAATTAATAAAGGCATGTTCCCAGGTGGTGTTTTAGTCATTGTTCCCACAGGCAGTGGGAACATTGAGAGAAAAAGAAACACATCGGAATAAAAATATTGGACATTGACACGAAAATTTAAATATGTACATTTCCAAATTATGACTCAAGGTACCAGGCTGGTGCCTTTTCATCTTCTGCCAACAAGCCTTGCAATTGGAAGTATTATTCCAGAGATAGAGGACTTAATAATGAAGACTTAAAACTGAAAATCCGGACAGGAGAAGACATGCTGCCAAGCAAACACATGAGTCTCATCTTGGTGCCAGTGAAGTTGGGATCAAAGACTCACACAGAGAGCAGCATCAAAGTGGAGCACAGCAGAACTTCCAAATACAGATGTTGGAAGAGAATAGACTACACACAAACCAGGGAGGACCTTTCTACCCTGATTATATCATCCTTTAAAACAGCCCAATGAGAGGTTAGCCTATGAGGAGACACGAAGGATGGGAAAGGACAAGACATGGCTGAAGAGATGGCTCGGTGATTAAGAGCTCTGGCTGCAGCATCAAATTAAATGGAAAGAAACTCAAAAAAAAAAAGCACTAAAATCTGGAACAAAACAAGGCTGTGCGCTCTCTCCATATCTATTCAGTATGGTATTTGAAGTTTTAGCTAGAGTAAAAAGGCAGCTGAAGGAGATCGTGGGGATACAAGGAAAGAAAGAAGCTAAAAGTATCATTGTTTGCAGATGATAGTATATATAAGTGACACCAAAAATTCCACCAGGGAACTTCTACCGCTCATAAACACTTTCAGTAATGTGGCTAGATACAAGATTAACAACAACAACAACAACAAGAAAGATCTCCCATATACAAACAACAAATGGGGCTAAGAAAAAAATCAGGGAAACAATACTCTTTAAAATAATCACAAACAATATAAAATATCTTGGGGTAACATTACCCAAGAAAGTAAAAAACTTTTATGATAAAAACTTCAAGTCACTGAAGAAAGATATTGAATAACATATCTGAAATGGAAAGATCTCCCCTGTTCATGGATCAGTAGGATTAACATAGTAAACGTGACCATCCTACAGAAAGTAACTGACAGATTCAATGCAATCCCCATTAAAATTCAACATAATTCTTTACAGACCTTGACAGGATAATACTCAATTTCATATGGAAAAAAAAACACAAATAAAAACAAGGATAACCAAAAAAAAAAATCCTGAACAATAAAAGAACATCTAGGGTATCACCATTGCTGATGCTATCAAGCTCTACTACATAGCTACAGTAATAAAAACTGCATGGGATTGACATAAAAACAGGCATGTTTATCAAATCGAAGACTCAGACATATATCCACACACCTATGAGCACCTGATTTTTGATAAAGAAGCTAGAGAGACACAATGGAAAAAAAAGAAAGCATCTTCAACAGATGGTGCTGGTCTAACTATATGCCTGCATGTAGAAGAATGCAAATAGATCCATACTTATCACCCTACACAAAACTCAAGTCCAAGTGAATCAAAGACCTCCACATTAAACCAGATACACTGAACCTGAGAGAAGAGAAAGTGTGGGAATAGGTTGGGGAGGGGGGATACAGGGTAGAAAGTGCAGGTTGAGGAGACTAGAATAGAGGGCATTTAGGGGATGATGAATAAATCTAGTGCAGTGGAAACTTCCTGGAATCTATGTGTGTGATCATAGAGATGACTCCTGGTAATGGAAGATACAGAACCTGAACTGGCCTTTGGTAATCAGGCAAGGCTCACAGGGGTGTGACCAGGACACCAACTCTGCCACAAAAAACCTTTAACTCACACCTGTCTTGCCTCCAAGATGTGCTAGGGCAATTATGGCTCGGAGCACATTGGAGTGGCCAGTCAATTAGTAATCTAACTTAATACCAGCCACAAGAGAGAGCCCATGTCAGATACTGCCCGGATGGTTATAAACTGGAGCTGGTTGGCTCACAGACCTGGGAGAAAACCAAACACAACTGTCGAAAAAATGATCCTATTGATATTCTGCTTTTGAACAGATTTCTGTAGAACAATGAAGATGTATTGTACTGATATTGTATAGACAAATAGGTGATTTCTTAATTCCTAATGGAGATTCTATATGAATTCCTAAAATTATATTAGTAATTATTAAGACCTTTTATAATAGGACTGCTATTAAGTCCTTTCCTTGTCAAAAATACAATGAGAACTCTGACAGTCTTCAAGTGTCATGAGTTAATTGCTTCTGAGATAGCAAGCAGACATTTGCAACTTAGAGCACATTCCAAGAGGTTTTAAAACCATTAACCAATGGTCATAAAAAGGGAACTTAACAGTTCACTATAGGGGCAAGTACAGAAGATAAAATATTGACAGGCTTTATTTCTATGAAACATGACCTAGTAACAAAAGTATGGCTTTAACGTTCAATGATCGATCCTGTTGAGCTAGTGACAGATAATGTTTAGACAGATATTTACTCTTAATGGATATGCATGTAAGCATTCTCTGTTGTAAATTTCTTATTCAATTTATGATTTGGATTTATGTTTGAACTTCAAGTGAACTTTTGTTAAAAAAAGAGGGGGGGGAGATACTTGGATCAACCATGTGATCTATTCTCCTAGAAAAGGCACAAAAAACTAGGAATGTTTTACATGGCATAGCATTGGAAACAAGGCGTTGGGAGTAAGCTTTGGGAGAAAGAGCATTGTTAGATCAGAGCAAGAGAAGAGTGCAAGATTAGAAGGAGAATGCAGAGTGGAATAACTTAGAAATTATAAGACAACTTAAAAAAATAAGAGTTCAATAGACAGAATGCAGAGGGAAAGAGTAAAAGGAAGAAACTACAGAGAGCAGAAAGAGCAGGCAGGCTTCTCCTTAGCACGGGACAGAGCAGGTCTTTTCTTAATAGCAAGGCAGGCTTAGTCTTATTAAAAAGGAGAAAGTTTCTTCTTATAGACTTGGGTTTAATTCATTTAGCAATAAAATGGTAAAAGCTTTTTCTTTCTCTATACAATGAAGATTGGGGCTCATTTTTCATCCAGAAAGAGTGAGTTCTTACAGCCCTGGCACTTGTTCTTTTGCTCCATATGCACCCTTAAGTCAGAATGTGTGTGTTTGTGTGTGTGTGTGTGTGTGTGTGTGTGTGTGTGTGTGTGTAATTATGAGATAAATGTGTAGGTTGACCCAACTGGTTGAATGGAGATATATATATATATATATATATATATATATATATATATATATATATATGTAAGCGTGAATTTGTATATAAATTTATGTGAGTTCATCCGTATTTGCTTATGTAAAAGTTTTCCTTCTGTGAGCATGACTCTCTTCTCCTGGTTCAATAGAAGTTTATTTCTCCAAACTTTCCCTCAGTCCAACAAGGGAGAAGATTTTAGACAAGAGGAAAAAGGGCCCTAGCAATTAATCCTTTACTTAACCACCCATCTGTCCCACCCCCTACCCCCACCCCTACTGCTATTTTACAATGAGGTTCTAAATACCAGAGACTGTAGTTTCTGGCCTCTGAACTCCCAGATCAGCTATCATAGCAACGCGACTTAAACTCAAAACAGGTAAACATTTTATTATTAAGCAGCAACCCTGAATGTCTCGAAAGACCAAGACTTGCCCCCGCCGATGCACTTCCCCCTCAGCTTACCTCAGAGAGAACCAGAAAAGAGAGGAACCTCTGAGGCCAACTCCCAGTGGTTCACATGTGCACACACATAGGATCATGAACAAAACCTTTCAACCTCCCTGAAACTCGAGTTCAAACTGAATTTAACACAAATATTTATAAATACTAATTACAACAGGCAAATAAGCTTGTCCGGCTTATTTCAAACTGTAAAGAATACTGTTTGCAACGTTGCTAATGGTGGTGGTGGAACTCATAGTGGCCACTGATCAGACAGTGGAAATTTTCCCTCCCAAGAATCTGTAAGCGGGTTATTGGGTTCTCTCCACCCCAACGTGGGCAAAAGAGCATGTTATCTTGTGTTTTAATCATTTAAACTCTCCAAGAGTAGAATAAATAATGAAAGGAATTGAATCGTGAACCAAGTGGGGAAAGTTTGTTTTTTTAAAAAAAGGAAAAAGCAATAACAGCATTGGTAAAGGTGGAAACATAAACTTCCAGCCCTCCCTGTAAAGCAGCCTGTATCAAACTTGCAAAGCCACTGGTGTACCCATTCTAACTCTACAACACAAGACTATGGACAAGAGGGGTGTGTGTCAATATATGCAACATAGCCTTGTCTGTACAATCTCAAAAGAAACAGTATATAAACCCTTGGCATTGAGAAACAGTTACATCGCAGACTTAACACCCAGCATAAACCCACAAGGATTCAGTGCAGATCCAGCAGTGGAGACCGTGAACACTGGGCCTCAGAGTTCACAGTGTAAACACCATTTCACGGCTACTTGTCAGCCTAACATGCTTTAATTTCCAGATCTCACAGTGTCAAGACAGGTGGTTTATTCTGTATGCCAAACCCATTTAGTTTTAAATCACAAAGAATTAAACAGTATACACAATGTTTTTAGTAGGTGATCATGTAGCCTGCACAAGACCATTATGCTATAGACAAGCACACAGGAGGAGGAGCTGACCCTCATAACCACAGACATGGCTGAAAGCTATAAGAGTGTTGATTAAAAAAAATAAACTATGTACACAAACTATGATCTAGCAAAAAGCCACTTCATACAGGGACAGGTTGCTTGTTCTGAAAGCACCCTGTGTACATAAAGGAGTGGTAGAGCATCAGTTAGCATGGGCCACATGATGCTAGATTAAAGCTTTAGGCATCAATATAGATGCTATTTAATATGAACACTTACAGTCTCCTACAGAGCAAGTTGTAGGCAACACACTCCAACACATACACACAGATACACTCATACACATACACTTATTATACACTCTCACACACATACATACACATATACACACATACATCCATACACTAATATACACACTCACATACACATACACACACACCACATGTATCACACTGCACACACACAAGTAAATAAATAAAAATATAATGAAAGAAACTGTATAAAATAGTAAGGAATACCACTAGGACTCAAATGAATGAGCACCCAGTGGCCAGAACTCAAAAGAATTGAGAAACAAAATAAATAACCATGGATTGAATTACAACTCAAACTACCAGCTAAATACCTACCTAAGCATCCTGGTATAAGCATAGTTGAAATAGTAAAGAAATAAGGAACAAATGGATAGAGCTTATATACAAAAAAATTCCAAACAATTGTGTATGCAAACTTCCCAGAAAGAAATTTAAATATATCTCCCACTTCTCAAAATGAGCCTTCATGTAGTAGTTTGCCTTCAAAGAAAACAGTATGGATAGGTGGGTGTGAGGTGGTGATGATGTTTTGTTTTTGTTTTGCTTTTTTCGAGACAGGGTTTCTCTGTGTAGCCCTGGCAGTCCTGGAACTCACTCTGTAGACCAGGCTGGCCTCGAACTCAGAAATCCGCCGACCTCTGCATCCCAAGTTCTAGGATTAAAGACGTGTGCCACCACCACCCAGCTGGTGATGATGTTTTAAAGTATAGAAGACAGTGTTGCCTGCACCAGGAAGCCTGGGCTAACCTTATGAGGGGTAAGGTTATCTATGTAGCCTTGGTATGGTACCTTCAGAATATCACTTTTTGTGATATTCTGAAAATAGTCTGAAAAACTGTCACCATCCATAGGCTCCCAAGGATGTAAATGATTAAATGCACCGTGGGAACATAGAGTGCTAGACAGGAAAGAGGAAGTAACTCTAGTGCCAGTCAATCATGGAACGAAGCTGACTGGCATCAGTTGATGGTTCATTAACTCTGCAAACATATTATGATATGCAAACATATCAGCTGAGGAAGTGGATGGATGCACAGAACACAGGTACTATTATCCTTGCAGCTTTTCTGTTTCCCAGAAACCATAATAAAGGACAAAGTACAGCAGAGGTGTCAACTCTGGAGTTTTTCCCAACAGTTGTTAACTGAATTTGTATGGTGATCCAAGCAGTCTGTTGAGTGTTCACGGGTCTTCAAGAGTCAACAGTCAGAGGAAAACACACCACAAAGCAGGAACCAACGAGTGTCCCACGAGCATGGCAGGGTGGTGAAGGATGCTCTCTGCAGGGAAGAGCAGGAGAGTTGGGGATGATGAGGAGCTAGCTTACTGCGGAGACATTTGAAATGTTCAGTTTAAGTGGGGCGTGGCAAGGTTCCTCCAGCTCCACGGGTCTTAGTTCATAACTTCCCATAGCATTCATTCGCTTGTCTGTGAAGGGAGTTATGTTTAACCCTGGGACCCTACATCCCTTGGGGTTAAGAAATCATATTTATATTTTGTTTGGGACATTAGGCACACATCTGAGTTTTTCTAAGACACTTCTCCAATTGCACAGTACCACTGGCTGTTTTGCTAGAACTTGAGAATTAATGAGCACAGCTATGTGGAGCAGATAAAAACCTCAGTAAGTGTCCGGGGTTAATGGCGTTCCACTGAGAACAACGTTCATGCTTACGTATGTCTGTCTGCGGCCACGTACTTGCTGACATTATTTTGGAGTAAGACAGCTAATGGGAGAGTCTCCAGGGAGTTTCTTTAGTGTGAGAAGAGGCTGTGTGGGTTGCGTGACTTCTTGCCCCTCAGTGTCATTCAGACCTCGATCCTCAGAGCTAAGGTGATACTGCAATCCTGCACGCCCTTTTCACAGATACAGAGCCTGGAGTGCCAAGTAGCTGAGATTCCACAAGCTGGGAGGCTTGAGATGGCAAGGCTATCCTGAGTGTACAGGCGTGCGGTACCAAATTACACCAGAGGATTTAGGGTTCAGCCCAATTCACCACTTCCAAACCAGGTGTACACTGACTCAAAGTGCTTTCTCCAAAGTGGAGCTATTCCATGGAGCTGTGAGACGCTGCCTGGAAACACTCTGATATGTCACGAATATCTAATGTCCTATCATTACGTCAGCACAGGGATTCTGTGTCACTGTGTCCCAAGGAAAGTAAAATCCCAGAATGGTTAGCAGTTAAGACACAGAGCAAGAACACACTGGATGAGAAGTAGAGAGTCGTTCAAGTGAAATGGGAGGTGGTTTTTCAGATTCATAATAATTTATGTCCTTTTTATTCTTCCCGAGGGCAAGAGCTTCATTAAGCTCTGCAGTTGACTATGAAATACCCGTGCTTTTAAAGTAAGGGGCGGGGGGGGGGGAGCTTTAGCCCTAAATTTTCTCTTAATCACTAGATGACATATTAAAGTCCTTTCGGTGCCGTTTCTATCTAACCTCACCACCTCCAATAGAGTGTTGCTGGTGCCTCCTTCATAGGTAACAGAGGTGGCAGCTGTGCCTTAAGCCTGAACAGGTGACATGGTTCTTCAGGGCTCCTTCACTCTGCCTTCTATCTCTTCCCAAAGCCATTTATCTGTTGTCTTCCCACCAACAAGCTCAGCCGTCTGCTGGTGGAGAAACCCTGGCTGTGCAGAAACACTCACATACCTGTGATGTGTGCCTTTTCCCATTTTTGCAGATGCTGTTAAAAGAAAACAAGGTCATATTTCTTCATTCTCAAAGTCAAACTGAAAACTTTAGAAAGTTACATTGATTTTCCTACAGCTGGGAGATAGCTCAATGTCAAGGAGCATGTATTGTGTTTGTTAGGCCCCGAATTCAGTTCCCAGCACCATCCCTAACTCCAAGGGATCCACCGCCTTCTTCTCGCCTCAGGGGCTCCTGCACACATGCACAACCCTACCTCCACCCCTGGCACACATACACACCACCACCACCACCACCACCACTACCACCAAACACATACACCATATGTACATAATTCATTTTAAAATATACAGAGGTTTGAAAAGGGAGCTTGTCATATACTTATAAGTCTGGAGATAAGGCATAGACATTTTCTGGACTTGTTGGAATTAAGCATCTATAGGAAACTGTATTTAATCAGAACAAGGGTCAAGACTAGCTGTGGGGTAAATAGGTGGAATTTGGCTGAGGCAAAAGGTGAGTTTCTAGTTGCTGGAATGAGTTGGTGGCAAACTGCTACCAGTCCTCAAGAATAAGAGTATCAGAGAGTACAGGACATCTGCACTGCTGATCAAGCCTTATGGAAGGTCAACTCTCAATATAGGGGCCATTGATAACTGAAATGGAAAATAGTAGCACTAATTCAAATAATGTGGTGTTTTCACTTTTCCTTGTATTTGTTAACTATTCCACCCAGAGCTGTTCACTGAAGAAAAAGGCAAGTATGTGCATGTGGTGATTTCAATGAGAATGGCCCCTATATACTCATGTTTGAATACTTGGGCCCCACCTGGTGGAACTGTTCGGTAAGGACTAGAAGGTGTGGTCTTTTGGAGGAGGTATGTCAATATGAATGGGTTTTGAGGCTTCAAAGCCCAAGCCATTCCCAGTTAGCTCTCTAGGCCTCTTGCTTGTGGATCATGACAGATGCTCTCAGCAGCTCTTCCGTACCATGCCATCCTGCCTGCTGCCATGCTTCCCCCCATGATGGTCGTGGACTCTAACCCTCTGCAACTATAAGCCCCCCAACCCCTTTCTTCTGTAAGTTGCCATGGACATGGTGTCTTTCACAGCAATGGAAAAGAAATGAAATGAAGGCAGTCCTCTGTGGGTTACTTGGGTGTTCGCAGCAGATTTGTATAAAATCTACAGAATTGGAAACCACCCAAATGTCCATCAGGAAGTGAGGTGGAAAATTCTTTGCTCTATCCACATGATGGAATCTAATCAGTATTTAAAACAGATAAAATATTGATTTGACAGAAATGAATTCCCAAAACAACTGAAGCAAAGGAACAAGATAAATGTGTGCACATGAAGTGATATCACTTATATACAATTCTAGAACTAACAAAAAGCTGATCAATGTGTACAGATATGGGCAGAAATTGCATGAGAAAATAGTTGCACGAAGTAAGGATAAGTTCAATAGGAATTTTGTTATGATGATATGCTGAGCTATCTATGTGCCAAACCATTAATCCAATAGAGCATTTTAATATACAATGGTTGATATATAAACTGTTACTATTTTTATAGTGCCATGGAGTTTTTAACTCAGGATCTTATGCACTAAACTACAGCCCCAGCCCTAAGTCATATTTTAATAATATCTTGTAATAAAAATCCATTGAAGAAAAAAACATATGGCTAAATGAAATCAGCAACATAATTTGAACTTGTAGTTACATATTGAACATTTAACCATAACCATGGATTTTTTCATCCAGTGGACTCATGTAAGGCTCACATGGTTTTCACATCTATGATTTTAAATTAAAAAGACTAAAATGTAGATATTTTATTTCTAGAATTAATGAAAAATTAAAGACTAGAATCATAAAAGGAAGTCTTTATACTATATGTAATATAACAATATTTGTCATATATTATACTGCCTATACTACATATACTTCCTAAGGCCTTTTGCTTTATTTTTATTTGCAAATTTCACATAGTGAAATGCATATAGTCTGCTTGCTTTCTTACACCATTCTCTCCTCCCTCCCTGTCTTTCAACCTTCCCCTTACGCCCTGCCTATCTCCATCTCAGATTCACAACTTTGGGTTTTGTTCTGTGACACATTTTGTTGAACAGAACCGACTGTGTGTGATGGTTTGTGTATGCTTGGCCCAGGGAGTGGCACTATTAGAAGGAGTGGCCCTTTTGGAGTAGGTGTGATCTTGTTGGAGTTGGTGTGTCACTGTGTGTGTGTGGGGGGGGTGAGTTTTAAGACCCTCCTCCTGGCTGTCTGGAAGTCAGTTTTCTGCTAACAGTCTTCAGATGAAGATGTAGAACCTCAGCTCCACCTGCACCATGCCTGCCTGGATGCTGCCATGTTCCTGCTTTGATGATAATGGACTGAAACCTCAGGACCTCTGAACCTGAAAGCCAGCCCCAATTAAATGTTGACCTTATAAGAGTTGTCTTGGTGATGGTGTCTGTTCACAGCTGTAAAACCCTTACTAAGACACTGTGCAATCATCTACTGGAGGCTGGTGGGGTCATTAAGCAGTATACAACTGAAGCCAGTGACTCCCATTCTCCTTAAATCTATCCATGGTAAATGTTTAACAGTACCTGAGGCCCTGACGACAGGACGCAACGCACGCATCCTCAGTAGCTCTGGCTTTTTTGTTGCTTTGGCTTTCTCTTGGCCAGGAGAGGGCCTTTCCTAGACTTTTGGCCTTCTCTCTGGCTCTGATTTTTTTCTAATTATTTATTGTGTTTGTTTCCTATCTGTTACTAAGCAGTTTCTCCTTAGCATCTGACTCTACCTGATAATTACAGTGTCAAAATCCTGGGCAAAAAGAAAAAAATTACTCTTTTTATTTGTGTGATTTTGTTGTTGTTTGTGTGATGCAATTCCCACACATGGATATTGAAGATGATAGAACTACTTTACAACAAGTTGGTGTTTGGATTTCACCTGGTGTGTGGAAACCATTTTAGCCACAGATGGTCACCTACGAGAAAGTCAAGTACATCCCATGCACACTACTTGAACATTCATAGTAGAATTATGAATAGATCCCCAAACTGTAAAGAAAGGAAATGTCCATTAGGAAGTAAATTGGAAAGTATTTTTTACATTCATATGCTGGAATATGGTCATCCCTAGAACTTATTTATTAGTAAGAAATTCAGAGAAATGTATCATCTCTTTCTACTGTGTGCTTTGGCACCCATTCAACTTCTAACCATTATTGATTATATATCTATAGCCTTCTACAGCATGCCTGCTATATACCAGACCTGAGCTCTCTCTGATGGAGTGGCACCAGCTACACCACAACCTGAAATCCGTTTCCACAGTTCTACCTCCTCTTAACAATCATCAGATTGAATCCATTGGGGAACTGAACCATTCCTTGGGTCAGAACCCTTATAAGCTAATAATTCTGGGGGAAAAAAATTGCAGGGTCACACCCAGAAGTGGCTTCATTAATAGTTTAGGCATTTTTCTCAATCCAATTAGGAGGTGACCAAAGTAAGTTATCAGAGGGGGCATCATCATGGCTATGCAAAGCAAACCCTAGTTCCAAACTGTGATTATGTAGTTCTTCAATATTTTCTTCACTAGGAAGAATACTCGATGATTTCACAGCAATAGGTAGATAGATAGATAGATAGATAGATAGATAGATAGATAGATAGATAGATATTTTGTGCTAAAACAACCTTCAGAAAACAAATGACTACTGTCTACCTTTCAGAATTATTAAACTCATGGGGTAATTGATCATACTCATACCACAATTGTGGTGGTGAATGAGTCAAGCTCTGCACTTGTGGTCAGATGGCCTGGACCCATCTGGCTCAGGGGCCCTTAGCACTGTGCCTGGAGACATCAGGGTCCAGTGAGTATATCTATCAATAAATTAAAAGATGTTATAAAAAGCTTTAGAAGAGATAAGCCTGCCAGGTGGAAAAAGAGAGACACCATTTACCGTATGGCTTTATTAAGACACAGTGTGTTTTATAGATTGAGCTTTCTCCCCAATTTATATAAATTGTTCTAAATATTATTAACTATACTAAGACATTGGGACATAAACTATGAAAATTAATCTCATTTATTATTCAGCATCTAATGAACCATGTGAGCCACAGAAATTATTTTTAAATCTAATTATCTAAACACATCAGAAAAAAAAAGATTTGCAACACAAAGATTTAAGATTTGAAACTTAGAGAAAATTGAGCTGACTCACAAGGAAAATGAAGAACGATTAGGCAATTATCATGGTGGAAACTTCCACACAGGAACAGACAGATGGGCTACCAATGTGCTCTTAGGTTGGTGGGTAGAGAAAGGGGTGGGCACACTGCTTCACTGATTATGACCAGCTAAATACACAATTCAATAAACCAAGGAAGTATGTGTCACCTATGGTCATCGCTGCCACCTGCTCCTTTGTCATTTGCACCTCTCCCTGCAAATCGCCTCTGTTAGGGATCACTGTGGCAACTTACAACAACTGTATTTATAATGGCCCTCCTGACAGAAACTCCAACTTAGACTTTCTCTTTTTATATATCTTTATGAGACTTTAAATCGTATTCTAGTGGGCTTGGGTGGGACATGTGCCACCATGTGTGTGTGTATAGGTTGGAGGGCAACGTGCAGGAGTTGGCTCTTCTACCAGTCTGCATCCCAGAGATCAATCACAAGTCACCAAGGTCTGGTGAAGAGTGATGTGTGTGCGTGTGTGTGTGTGCATGTGTGTGTGTGTGTGTGTGTGTGTGTGTGTGTGTGTGTGTGTGTACATGCTAAGCCATTTCAGTGGACTAAGACTATGTTTTCTCAGCTTCTCTCCGGGTACTGCCATCAGCATACAGGTCAGCACCCTGTTTTCTGTCTTAGTTTTAGAATGGTTTTCCTAGGCACAAGATCATTACCAAACATTTGCTTTCCAGAGGCAAAACTGGAAAAGCCTGGGTAATTCAGGCTACTAATTAATCACCCTACTCCAAATCCTTATAAAGCTAGACTACAAGTATTTTCATTATCGAGACATAAATCTTGTTGAGGGAATCAAATTAAGTAATTTACCAGAGGCTACAGTAGAAGACTCACCTGGGAATTTTAAATGACTTTGATACAAACATCTGAGAAACAAGAGGAACCACAGTTGTATGTGGATAATCAGATACAAAACTTCCCAGGTCAAAAAAGTCCTGATTGCAAGATAGCAGGAACTCTTCCTTAGGGTCCCACCACCTTTTCCACTAGAGAAAGGTTCGGGAGCTCTACCACCAGGAAGGCTTGAAATATAGCATGCTAGAGTGTGAACTCAGTCCTTTCTTCCCCTGAAGGAGTTCCCACCACCTTTTCCACTAGAGAAAGGTTCGGGAGCTCTACCACCAGGAAGGCTTGAAATATAGCATGCTAGAGTGTGAACTCAGTCCTTTCTTCCCCTGAAGGAGTCCCTAGGAACAGCTCTGTGAGAAGTTGAGGATATAGAGGCTATCTTTCCTGCCCTTTCACCACATCCTTGAAAGCACAAGGCAGGGTCATTCTGGAAATGAAGAGAATCTTGAAGTGCATATGGTCAGCAAACCATGCCTAACATTGTTTTCCTAAAAGTCAATGGAAAACTATTAACTACTAACCTCAAAACCATAGATAGTTTGACTAAGACACAGACAGAAATATGTTCAAAGCATGGACTTAAAGGATCTGACTGAAAAAAGAATAAAGTCACATGTAATTCATAAAATCCATTTGGTATATTTGACCTGCTCCAGGACTTGAGGAACCTGAGATGCAAGATAATAAACAAACTCCACTGGAAAAGCATATAAGCAAGATACAGATAGCCACAGAGGCCTGAGATGTTCAGTTGAGGATGAGTGATAAGCAAGCCTATTCAGGTCCCAGGCTACATAGGATTTAGTAAGATGGAAAGGGTAGGAAAAGCCATAAAAGTAAGTCACCTCAGAGGCCGAAGACCAGGGAGCTGCTCACCTTTAAGCTTCCACATGACTACTAATATGGTCAGGCCTCTTAGATACATCTTTTCATGCTTCCCTGGACATTGCAGGACCACAGTCCTTTCCTGTGGGTGGTGGCATGTGGCACAGAGAAGTCTGTGAGAAATCCTACCTGGATTCTAAAAGAAAAACCAGGAGTTCTAGGGTCTGCATCCAGAGTCATTGCTCAAGTCACGCATCAGATGTCAATATTCAGCTTCTAGTTTGGTTCTGGGGCTACTGGTATCCGAGAAGGTATTGGCTTGTTGGATTTCTTCAGTCCACTTTGCCTCCTGCCACCAAGCAGCTATGTAAATGATAGGTCAGAAGAAATAGCCCTGCTTGTTCTCAGAGACCTTGTTCACACCATGTCTTTTGTCAGATGAGTTTGTTGTTGGTTACCGTTGGGTCACTGCATGTGTCATGGTGGGCTGTGCTTTGTGATGCAGAGGATAAACAGGCGGGAGTGAAGCCTGTGATGTTCTTGTCAAGCTGTATGATGCTGCTGTGGCAGCGTCCAGGGGATAGTGGCTGTTTCTTTCTGTCACAGAAAAGCACTTATGAGCTTCCAGAAGCAAAACTGGAACCAAATCTGTGAGGATGCTTATGAGCAAAGGTGAGAAACTGCTTGAAACCTGAGGCAAGTGGAAGCAGTCTCTGTCTTGACCAAATCACTAACCCATAGTTAGACTGGAAATTATAACTGCTCTTGTATTTTAGCCTAAATTTAAGTCTCTCTTCCTTAAAATGCCTTCAAAAATATTACAAAAAGATGTAAAATTAACATCAAAATGTGATTAGATATGCAAGTGGTTGTCTGTGACAGAAAATCTAATTAGAGGTAGCACACAACAGGAAGTCTCTTAGAATAGTTGGGAAATGTCACAGTCAGGAAAGGTGGGCGGGACTGATTCATGAGTGGAGAATTATCAGTTAATGTCTTCCAATTATCTACCCAAAAAATTCCAGGTGATTCTTAGTAGACACTCTTTATAGCACATCTGAAAGTAATTAACCCAGGAAGAAAGAAATGTAAATGATTTACAAAGAAATGGCAGGGACGTACACACACACACACGCACACATACACACACACACACACACACACACACACACACACACACACGCTTGGATATTTTATAGGATTGTTGAGGAGATCCTGAGTCATAAAGTCCAGAGCTGCTCTGCTGCTGTGCAGACTCCGGAAGCATCCGCGCATCTGGAATGAGGAGAGGTTTACACTGACTCTTGAGTTCAAATGAGCAGCGTGTCTTATCTGATAGAACGCATCATCATCTCCATTTTAACAGTTTGAACCAACGGTAAGTTCTCATTTTCTTCACATCTTCTGGGAAGGGCTGTTACCTGAGGGCTATGCACTTCCCTCATATGTATTAAGATCAGCAATCGCATAAAACACATTTTACACCCCTAAAGGTTGCTTGAGGAGGGTAGAAGGGAAGAGATGACAACCGAGCAGATGGCTCACTGGGACTTGCTGCTTCTGCAGAGGGCCAGTGCTGCTCAGATACTCTTGGGAGTGGAGTTTGCCATGGAGGGTGGCACTTGCATCCTAAAAGAAAACTGACTTTCCATCCCCAAGCAG
>LR751652.1:102687-149245 GCA_902729485.2 Mus minutoides | reverse complement strand
CTCCTTTCCTACATGTTCTTCTCCTTCCTCCTCCTTTCCTACATGTTCATCTCCTTCCTCCTTCCCTACATCTTCTTCTCCTTCCTCCTTTCCTACATGTCCTTCTCCTTCCTCCTTTCCTACATGTTCATCTCCTTCCTCCTTTCCTACATGTTCATCTCCTTCCTCCTTTCCTACATGTTCTTCTCCTTCCTCCTTTTCTACATGTTCTTCTCCTTCCTCCTTCCCTACATGTTCATCTCCTTCCTCCTTCCCTACATGTTCTTCTCCTTCCTCCTTTCCTACATGTTCTTCTCCTTCCTCCTTTCCTACATGTTCTTCTCCTTCCTCCTTTCCTACATGTTCTTCTCCTTCCTCCTTCCCTACATGTTCTTCTCCTTCCTCTTTTCCTACATGTCCTTCTCCTTCCTCCTTTCCTACATGTTCTTCTCCTTCCTCCTTCCCTACATGTTCTTCTCCTTCCTCCTTTCCTACAGGTTCTTCTTCCTGTGCTTCTCCTCTCCCAAAAGCCCACCAAACTTCAACCTATGTTTCTCCTGGCCAACTATTGGCTGTCCACATCTTTAGTCACCAATCAGAAATAACTTGTGGGGAGGGTCACAAGGGCTACAAGTAGACTCCAGGTCTTGGGAGCTCACACTTAGTATTACAATAAACAGTACTTGTACAAAACCTCAACATACTACTGTTTGTAATCTGTGTTGAAAATCCTTATTGTAGAAACAAAACAAAACAAAACAAAACAAAACAGTAGATTCATATCTTTGAGGCATAATAAAAGTATGGGGACCCTGGAAAATGATTCCTGGCTAAAAACATTAACACTCTTTGTTTATCTCATTATTTACCCTAAGACACAAGTAGTTAATTATAAAGCAAGTTTTTTCGGCGTAACCTTGAAAACATGTTCAGGAGGCTAAATAAAGTTTGTCCTTGTAAATGAATTACATTTGTACTTAGCATGACTATAAGCAGTTCTGAGCATATTAAAGAATTTGATCATGTATATGGTGACTGACTTGCATGCATTAACTCTAACTATTTACAGAAAATTATTTACTTTTATAAGATTAAGATTTTACAATTTTATCACTATTAAGTTTGAGCCTTAAGGGTTTTTTTGTTTGTTTGTGTTTGTGTTTTGTTTTGAGACAGGATTTTTCTGTGTAGCTCTGCCTGCCCTGGAACTCACTTTGTAGAATAAGCTGCTCTTGAACTCAGAGATCTACCTGCCTCTGTCTCCCAAATGCTGGGATTAAAGGCGTGTGCTGCCACTACTATCTTGTGAGCCTTAAAAACATTAACTGAAGGTCCATTAGCATGAAAATAAAACTTTAGACCACAAATACAGTCCACAGAGAGACCGAGACCCTTACTTTTTATTGATCCTCTCATAGTGCATCATTAGAGACTATCAGCTTCTTATAAGACTCAGTTTATCCAAATAGCTAAAGCTTAATAAAGTTAGTGAAGACAAAATGGCTAGACACACACCTTCAAGTGAGTTACGGTTAATCTGAGTAGACCTTAGGAATTTATAAACCTTATGTATCAAATATATGTTGTCCTTTATTTAAAATTTCTAGTATTGAACATAGCAAATACATTATGTGGTTAGATACATGTCTAAGTCAGTTCTGTTAATCTGAGTATACCTTAGGAATTTATACACCTTAATAAAGCATACTTTATCTATCAAATATATATTGTTTCTTGTGTAAAGTTTTTTTTGAAACCTGGTATTAAACACAATTAACAAAGGCCTAAGTAGTTGTAAATCACTAAGTCAGCTTTTGTTAATCTGTGTAGACTTTTATAACCTTATAAATTTATCACATAAAAATCTATACTAATCCAAACTATTTTAGAGACCTGCCACTGCCTCCTTAGTCTAAAAAGGAGATATAGTGATAAGGACAGTGCTCAGTAGGACTAAGATGTTTTCTAATTGTTGCTTTCATTTGTTCATACCACATGGTCATCTGATTCAAGGTCAAAGTTACATGGTATGAATCCTTTTTTTTTAATTTGGGCTTTTTCAAATTGTATTAGTCTGAGTCCAGTCAATGGGCAGAAACTACCCAGCCACATTTATTTTACTTAACAATGGTTCCAAAGCCCAAGAATACTGATGTGAAATGAAGCTGTAATTCTTTTACGTGAAGACTCTTGTGGTGCTTCTAAACATCGTCCTAGTGATGTATGTACATAGGGAAGCCTGATATAGAGCGTTAATACTACACAAGGCTTCAGATATCCATGAAGGGGCCTTGGGATGTACACATGCATAATGGGACCTTTGTGATAATATGCATCTCATGTACGTCTCATCCATATCTACCTAAGCAAGATAACAAAGATTACATGTTGCTACAATGTGGAGCCAAGTATCAATCTGTTACATTTATTTGGAACTGCTCTATTTGGAAAGTAGATATTTAACTATAAAGACTATAAAGACTATAAAGCTGAAGTAGCATTGAATTACCCTGCTTTGTTAAAACTTTGTTCCCAGGAACTCCACTATTACTATAACAGCAGCAACTATGTTTTGGGAACAGAACACATACATATACTCCCAACTCTAGTTTTAGAGAAGAGTTTCCCATAAATGATGCTTAGTACCAGAGTTGGTAAGTTGGTTTTATTCAAATTTATGCAGGAATCACAATGTATCTACCACTTCAATTCTTCACTCTGATGATTTTTTTCTTTTGCTGTTAACACATAGATTCATCTGTTGTGCTTAGCTGCTAGTATATTCTACAGCATGACCATTATATTTTCTTCATCTACTTTATAAGCAACAAACATCTGTACCCATTTTTTGCTACTATAATTTATGCTGTGATGAAGAGATTTACTGGTACATAACTCCCTACTTAGGCATACCAGCTCTTTGAATAAGTATAAATGCTCCAGAAAAATAGCTGAGAAATCCAGAATCTACAATTTGTTTTCTACTTCAAGGTCTCAGAAACTACCCTAGAAAATTCTTATGCAAAGCTTTGCCCTGTGCAGAAACACTATAATTTCTAAATCAATGATGACATCAGAGGCCTACTATTTTCTCATGCAAAGAGTTAATTATCCTGAGATTATTTTTTTCAGTCATCTACAATTTTCCCACTGACCTGGGATATTGCCACAATCAATTACCAATCCTCCACGAATTCATTCATGTTTCTAGATTCAATATTCTGTTCTGACCTCAAGCTTAGACAGTCTTATTGATGAAGACCTTGGGTTGGCATGGTGATGTCTAGAATTGCAACACTGGGTAGATGGGTAAGTGAATCAGAAGAAACTTGAGACCAGCTTGGGCTACATAGGGAGTTTAAGGTCACCCTGGGCTATGCACATAGGGAGGTCTGTCCCAAAACGCCTCCTCTGAAAAATTATTTCTACAAATTATCTACATAACAAAGCATATATCAAAAATATTTTTGCCTCTTAATTTCAAACCTTTATATTGCTCATATTGTCTCAATATAGTTGATATGCTTTAGAAGGCCATTCTGATTTGAACCACTGGACTCTTAAAAGTAGAATACTAATAATGATTCTTGTGGGAGTCTGGAAAGTATATAATGCTATGATCTATCCTATTAAATACCTTTGTATTTCAAGGTTTGAATTAAATGCTACAGAAGCATTTCCTACATTTGTGTAACTTTAGTGTAAGACAAATCCTTTGATACATTACTAACCATACACTCTGCTCAAGTGTTTGTACATTTAAGGCATTCAAAGAGTTTTAATGAATGTGGATTCTCTGGTGTCTAATGTGATGGGACTTCTGGCTGAAAGCCTTCCCACACTCACTGCACTGATAAGGCTTTTCCCCAGTGTGGATTCTCATGTGTAAAGCAAGAGTTGAGAACTGAGAAAAGGCCTTCCCACATTCATTACAGCCATAGGGTTTCTCATCCGTATGGCGCCTCATACGCACTGTAAGAGATGAACTCTGACAGAAGGCTTTCCCACAGATTTTACATTCATAGGGTTTATCACCTGTGTGAATTCTCACATGGACAATGAGCGATGTAATTCGAGAAAAGGCTTTCCCACACTTATTGCACTCATAGGGCTTTTCACCCGTGTGAATATTGTGATGCTTGATGAGGTACTGTTTCTGCCTGAAAACCGTTCCACATTCGTTACACTTATAGGGTTTCTCTCCGATATGAATTTTCTCATGCTCAGTCAGATTTGACTTGCCACTGAAGGCTTTTCCACATTCCTTACATGTATACGATTTCTCTCCAGTATGACTTCTCTGGTATCTGATGAGGCTTGATTTCTGAATGAAGGCTTTCCCACACCCTTTACAATTATAAGGCTTCTCTCCAGTATGGATTCTTTGGTGTATAATGAGGTTTTCTTTCTGGCTAAAGGCCTTACCACACTCATTACATTTAAAAGGTTCATTCCCACAATAGATATTCTGGTGTTTAATGAGGTATTGCTTCTGGCTGAAGGCTCTTCCACACTGATTACATTCAAATGGTTTCTCTCTGGCGTGAATTTTCTCATGTTCTTTGAGATATGATTTGCCATTAAAGGCTTTCCCACACTCCTTACACACATATGATTTATTCCCTGTGTTTCTCTGATTTCTAACGATGGTTGTCACGGGAATGGGAGTTTTCTTAGATTCACTGGGTCTCTCTTTGGTATGTTGTTTCTGATGAGAAAGGAGGTTTCCTCTCTGGCTGAAGGCCTTTCCACATTCCCCACACTTGTAGGACTCCCTCCTTGTGTGACTTCTCAGATGTAGAGTTAGTGACAAGACTTGTGAGGACTCTTTACCACACCCTGTACACTCAGGTGACTTCTCTCCACTCTGCATTTTCTTATGTTGTACAAAGTTTTGTTCCAGGTTGAAGGTTTTCTTACATTCATTACATTCATAAACATTATCTCCAGGATCAGGTTCATCATGCAGAAAATGTGACCCCGGCTGAAGGCTTTCCAACATTCTGATCTGCACAGAGGTTCTCTCCTAGCATCTACTGAGACTGGATGAAAGCTTTGCCACATTCACTAAGTACATACAATTTCTTTTCAATATTAATTCCTAAGTGTCCAGTGAATCCAGAGAGATGAGACTTTTTACGAAAAGTGACCTGAGATGTGGTTACAAGGGACTGAAATACAGAACTGTCTTTGTATCAATGGCTCTTTCTTACAGTTTCTCTCATGGTCATAAATGATGAATGTGGGAAAGTCACAGTTCAAATTTGCTTCAACTGAATCCCATATATAGGGAGAACTCTTGCAGAACCAATGTCTGTGCCCAGGGGAAATACTTGTTTTCTAGGTTTTCTGAATTTGTTTTTTTGTTTATCTCTATATAGAAAGCTGAGACTTTCACACGTCTTTCATCCTGTGTCCAGAGGCTGCTTCTTCAGATTGATGTTTCTTCTCAGACACCCAGGGTTTTTGTTCGAACTTGCAATGAGTAAAGCCATTCAGGACCCAGATGTTATTTCCAGACAAAGGCAATGATGGCAAGCCACAAACTGTATGAATTCTTTTTAACCTTAAGATGGCTGCCAGTCAAATGGTTGCTTCCATCCAAATGAGGTTACCAACCAAGATGGAGGTGAGTCACATGGTTCCTATTTAAATAATAGTTAAATGCATATGTATGTACATAATGTATATGTAGAAACTTAAGATTACCTAAGCACATTTTTTTTAAACTCTGAACTTTTTTGTTACTAGTTTTAAGCTATGTTTTTGTTAAAAATTTTCAGATTCTTTAACCATACCCAAATGAATTTACAAATTCTGAGATAAATACAGTTTACACAATAGTCTTAAAAAATTTCTTGAGAGTAGAGGGCAGATAAATTGAAGAGAAAAAAGATTTTGAAGAGTGGAAAGTAAACAGCAACAACAACAAAAACAAAAACAAAGAGAAACGACTTTTGGAAGAGCTGAGAAAGTTAAAAGATTTGGAGATTGTTTATGTGGTAGCAGATGTTGTTACAGGTGTGCCAGTTTTTGGCCATTGATTGACTCTGTGTCCCCAGGCTGTTCAGGTTGCTGGATCTGCTTCTGCTCAGCACACTGAGGACACAGCTGTGTAATCTTAGCTGTTCTTTGCAACCCCTCAGGTAGATTGGTCTACACAAGAATCATCATGTACTGGATATCTGACATGACATGCAGACATTCTTAACAGGTCCTTCTCAGGTCAATTGGCTGGCCACCTTAGAGTATAACTGCTCCTTTCACTACTCTCAGTCTATGTCCAACATCCTGGCTCCCCATTCCTTCATATCTCATTTTCCACTGTCACTCACCTCTCCTGGGGAGCACCCCTTTTCTTTGTCTGAAGACTTGGCATAAACCTATCTAGACCCCATTCATCTCCCAGGCTTACCTATAATGTTCTCACTAAGTGTATTGGCTGGTTTTATGTCAACTTTATACAGAGAAGGAGCCTCAGTTGAGAAAATGTATCCATGAGATCCAGCTGTAAGGTATTTTCTCAATTAATGATTAATGGGGGAGGGTCCAGCCTATTGTGGGTAGGGCCAATCCTGGGCTGATGGTCTTGGGTTCAATAAGAAAGCAGGCTAAGCAAGCCAGTAAGCAGCACCCTCCATGGCCTCTGCATCAGCACCTGCCTCCAGGATCCTGCCCTATTTGAGTTCCTGTCCTAATCTCCATTGGTGATGAACAGCAATGTGGAAGTGTAAGCTGAATAAACCCTTTCTTCTTCAGCTAGCTTTTTGGTCATGGCCCTATCTAAGCCACTAAGGAACACCTTGTCAAGGATCCTGTCTACCCACTGCCATACCTGCTCCTGCTGGGAGTATGAGAAGGAAAGAGAGGTCACATGGCTTCACTTGCCCTTAGACCTAGACTCTACATTCAAGGTGCTATTTCTAAATTTCACATGGTGGAAATACCAACTTTCTAGTCCTGCTCAATGAGTTGCCCTTCAAGACCATGGATCCCTAAGGGTATTCTTAGCACAGCCTTCTCTTTTTTTCTATAAGACAGTCTAGATCATGCTCTGTCCCTTGCTCCCCACTCTGGGCTGATAATAGGGTAAATCTAGCTGGCTCTTCTGCAAGTCATTTTCTTTTTTTTCAATTTTTTTTATTAGATATTTTCTTAATTTATATTTCAAATGCTATCCCAAAAGTTCCCTCCCCCCTCCCAGGCCCTGCTCCCCTGCCCACCCACTCCTACTTCTTGGCCCTGGCGTTCCCCTGTATTGGGGCATATAAAGATTGCAATACCAAGGGGCCTCTTCTCCCAATGATGGCTGACTAGGCCATCTTCTGCTACATATGGAGCTAGAGACACGAGTTCTGGGGGTTCTGGTTAGTTCATATTGTTGTTCCTCTTCTAGGGTTGCAGACCCCTCCAGCTCCTGGGGTTCTATCTCTAGGTTCTCCATTGTGGGCCCTGTGTTCCATCATATAGATGACTATGAGAATCCACTTCTGTACGAGACAGCTATATCAGGGTCCCTTCAGTAAACACTTGCTGTCCTATGCAATACTGTCTGAGTTTAGTGACTGATTATGGGATGGATCCCCCGGTGGGGTAGTCTCTGGATGGTCCATCCTTTTATCTTAGCTCTAAACTTTGTCTCTGTAACTCCTTTCATGGGTATTTTGTTTCCTATTCAAAGGAGGAATGAAGTATCCACACGCTGGTCTTCCTTCTTGATTTTCTTGTGTTTTGCATATTGTATCTTGGGTATTCTAAGTTTCTGGGCTAATATCCATTTATCAGTGAGTGCATATCCAATGACTTCTTTTGTGATTGGGTTACCTCACTAAGGATTATATCTTCCAGATACATCCATTTGCCCAAGAATTTCATAAATTCATTTTTTTAAATAGCAGAATAGTACTCCATTGTATAAATGTACCACATTTTCTGTATCCATTCCTCTGTTGAGGGACATCTGGGTTCTTTCTAGCTTCTGGCTATTATAAATAAGGCTGCTATGAACATAGTGGAGCATGTGTCCTTTTTACCAGTTGGAACATCTTCTAGGTATATGTCCAGGAGAGGTATTGCTGGATCCTCCAGTAGTACTATGTCCAATTTTCTGAGAAAATGCCATACTGACTTCCAGAGTGGTTGTACAAGCTTGCAATCCCACCAGCAATGGAGGAGTGTTCCTCTTTCTCCACATCTTCGCCAGTATCTGCTGTCACCTGAATTTTTGATCTTAGCCATTCTGACTGGTGTGAGGTGGAATCTCAGTGTTGTTTTGATTTGCATTTCCCTGATGATTAAGGATGTTGAACATTTTTTTCAGATGTTTCTCAGCCATTCAGAATTCCTCAGTTAAGAATTCTTTGTTTAGCTCTGAACCCCATTTTTTAATGGAGTTATTTGTTTTTCTGGAGTCCAGCTTCTTTAGCTCTTTGTAGATGTTGGATATTAGTCCCCTATCAGATTTAGGATTGGTAAAAATCCTTTCCCAATCTGTTGGTGGCCTTTTTTGTCTTGCTGACTGTGTCTTTTGCCTTACACAAACTTTGCAATTTTATAAGGTCCCATTTGTCAATTCTTGATCTTACTGTAGCACAGGCCATTGCTGTTCTGTTTAGAAATTTTTCCCCTGTGCCCATATCTTCGAGGGTTTTCCCCACTTTTTCCTCTATAAATTTCAGTGTCTCTGGTTTTATGTGGAGGTCTTTGATCCACTTATACTTAAGCTTTGTACAAGGAGATAAGAATGGATCAATTCGCATTCTTTTACTGCAAGTCATTTTCAACTGGCTACTGGGTCAGTGATCTTTTGGGCATTGTCCTTCACTCTGGATTGATGTGGCTGTGGCAATGATAGACAGACACTTATAATTAAAGTGGAATGGTGGGTTTTAGTTGAGAGAGAAGAGAAACTTGTTAAGATGGACAGAAGCCTAGTCTAGGCCTTTATTCAGTCATAGCATAAATTTAAATACAATTGAGTCTTGATTTGCTGGTTAACATTGCAGAACTTTATGAAGTTACAATGAGAAGAAAATGAACATGATGCGGATGGTGCTAATTGGCTCAGTAATGGTAGCATCTATCAGCTTTCTCGTTTTTAGGTTAGGTTCTAGACATTTAACACTCAGAAGTCTCTGAAAAGGAGCAAGTTGGGAAATTGAGGCCTTTTGTGATTTCAATGTGAAATGTCCCTCACAGGCACATGTGTTTGAGCAGCTAGTCTCTAGTGGGTAGCTATTTTTGGTGCTGTGGACTATTTCAGAAAAGGAGGCTAGCTGCTGATTGTAGGACCCTAGGGCTAGGGCTTATGGGCTATAGCTTTACACAGACTTTGGCCTGAGCTCTCTGTTTCCTGAACATTGCTATGACGTAACTGGCTAGCTCACTGTCCCATTAACATAGCTGTGAGCTTATCCCACTGTGATGTTTTCCCCATGGTACCACACTGTATCCTCTCAAATGGTAAGCCAAATAAATCTTTGCTTACTCTGCTTCTGCCTGGTCTGTCAGAGATGAGGAGGGTGGCTAATCTAAGGCTTACACTTCTTCAAAGGCTCTCTAAGCCAGGTGTGTCCAGTCAGCAGCCTGTGACTCACAGGACACTGGAGATAGTAACAAATGCACTCAACACATTTATATAATGATATATCATAATATAACATCATATTATATTATCAGAAGGCTAGACACTCTTGCATTAAACAAATACCCAAAATATTGTCTGATGAAAAAAATTACTATCAACTTCACTTTCTAAATAAAGACATAGAAGCAAAAAATTAAATTAAGTTGGCATGGGCAGTAAGCAGGTGGTGGAGATAGGGAATATTTATTATTCAATGGTCTCTGGCTCTGGAAGCTGAGACCCACCTAGCCCCCAAGTCCTGGGTGCTTGTTTGAGGCTACTTACTTGACAAATCCATCTTATAATCAAAAGATATAAGCTTTCTTCCAAGCTGAGGGCCACTGGAGCTACATCTGCCCAGAGAGCTAAGCTCTTCTAATTTACACCAGGACATTGTATAAGAGACTGACCCTTGCAGACCTTGTGTTTACTAAGTCTGTTTACAGAGTCTGATTTCAGAGCTTGCGCTTTGAGGTCACAGAAAGGGAGAAAAGCTACCTTCTCATTTATTTATTTTGGTATGTTTTACTCACTGGGTGCAGAAGAATCCAAAGAACATTGTGCATAAACCAGAGTGGAGCTATAATCCACTTATAAGCCTAGCCCCGATGGCACAACAGCTACCAGGTAAGGCATGTCTAAAGTTCCCTATAGACCTCCCAACATCATGATGGTCTGGGGACAAAGTCTTCAAATAGGCAGTTCATTTTTTAGGGATCTTGGCAAATCTAGGGTTATGTAGTTGAGAGTATGGACCAAGTCATCAAGAGCCTTTCTTCCATTTTCAGGGCGAGACTTTCATTCTCAGAGCCACAAGATGGCTGCTGCCCCCTCCAATCTTTACATAAGAATTTTGGGCAGGAAATATTGGGAAAAAACCAAGTGAACTAATAATTGAACCACTTAAGCCACTTAAGCTGGCTTGTCTTTATGTGGAAGATTTCTTGGCAGCTCCACTTGTAAAATCTCACTGGCTGTTCTGAGGCCCATGGTTATTCCTAGTACCAGAGGAGTTGGAGAGATAAGTATTTTTCACCAGACAAAACATATTCTCAAAGTGAGGAAAAGGGGATCCTAAATCTCACGGGTTTCTAGCAACATGGAAATTCTACACATATCTGCTTTTATGGAGCAAATATAAAGCTTCCTAGAAAAGTGCTTTTAAGTGTTTAAATAATATTTAAATACATGGCCCCTTACTTTGGAGTACCTGTGTCTCAAATGAAAGTCTGGGCAGCCCAGTTACTGTTCCCCGTGGCCTCTATAATCATATATTGATTGGGTCCCATTGGCCTTCCTTCTCTCTATTAGGGTTCTCTAGAGTCACAGAGCTTATGGGATAAATCTCTCTCTATATGCAGAAAAGGGGGATTTATTGGAATAACTTAGTGTCTGTAGACCAATAGCTAGCGATGAATGGAAAGTCCAAGAATCTAATTGTTGCTCAATCCCACAAGGCTTGGTGTCTCTGTTTGTCTTCTGTATATACTGGAATCCTGAAGAAGTAGGCTCCAATGCCAGTGAAAAAATGGATGTGCTAGCAAGTTAAGGCCAGACAGGCAAAGAACAATTGTCCCTTAATAGACTTCTGGCAAAAGGTATGAGACATATTAAAACTATGCTTTCCTGCCTGAATATTCAGGTCAAAGTTGTGTATTTTCCTACTTGAAAGGTCTGGATTAGAACCACTTCAAACCAAGCAGAAAATCTCTCAAAGGTATGCCCTCTGTTTCTGGGCTGTAGTTCATTCCAGACACAGTCAAGTTGACAACTCAGAATAGCCATCACATTCTTCCATCCATAGTTTTGCTTTGGTCAACAGTTTCTTCCTGATTCTGGCTTTGCCACCTATTTCTAGGTCGTAGAACTCTTGACTCATCCTTATTTGCTGCAATGAGGGCCTTGGACACCCAAACCCAGACTGGAAGAAGTAAGAGCCCTGCCCACTGCATGCCAGTCATCTACTTTCTGCTGTTTTAGCTTTTCAGATGCAAAGTCAGGGTCTAGATCCTGGCCTCTGTACCTGTTTGACCCTGGACACTGGAGGGAACGAACTAAAATTCTTACTGTGCTGTTATAGTTCCGATCCAAATCAGTCCTGTGTGCTTCACCCTGACCTCTCACAGGGAGGAGATAGGATGACTGTTTGGCTTTGGAGAATAGCTCATGGTCTCATGTAATGCTTCCTAGCCAGAACTACCTCACAGGCCTGTGAGTGGGGATGTTCCCTACCTGTGCAGCCCACACAGTACTTGGCATGTGGCTAATACAATGGAGAAACCTGCTTTATAATTTGAGTTCATCTTAATGAACTTAATGAATTAACTAAAATTCTTACTGTGCTGTTATAGTCCTGTGTGCTTCAACCTGAGGCTGGTGGTTCCCACACTGAGTGATGTAACAGGAACAGTCTTTTCTAGAGACTCTGAGTCACCACCTCGGGGCATCACCAAGGCAGTGGGATGAATAAACCCTTCAAACACTAGTGTGACTAGGAAGCCACCATCTAAATGGAGCCGTTGGAGTACACTTGCTGAAAGATGTTAGTGAACACTGTCATAATGTGACAGAGGTTCACACATGACCCTATCTGATGTCCCCAGTGTCAAACAGTTGCAATTGTTATTCCCAGAAGGCAGCTTAGAGCATTCTATATTCTCCCTAACACCCTATACAGTAGAGGTATGACTTGTGCAGGTTCTAAATCTCAACTCAAGGCTGTCTCAGTTTGAGGTCTATGCTGGGCTTTGCATTGTTCAGGCTCTTTGCAAAGGATCCTCCGTGTCTCAACCCACCTTTCCATTGGACTTTAAGCTTACCCCATTTTTAAAAATTCTCAAAACATCATTTCTCCATATGATTTCAGGCTTAGTCTGTTTTTTTCAAAACTACTCCATTTATCCATAGGACCTAAAAAACTCATCCCATCTTTTCATAAAACCTTTAGCCGCTTACCATTATGTCCACAGGACCTCTAGTGGCTTACTCCACCTTTGAATAGGTCCTTCAACAGACCACCCCAGCTTTCCATAGCATCAAAACTTTACTACTGTTCTTCTAGCTATTCCAATAATATCAGAGGTTTTGTTCAACCTCTAAGGCTTTTGCCCTTGTCAAGTCAAAGTAATAGAATTGTCATTGACATGACATTTTGTTTCAGTGAGCATATGGACATCTCCCTCTCTCTCTCTCTCACACACACACAAACACAAACACATGACATACAACCATGCCCCACTCCCATGTATACAACACACAAATATATCATACACCTGTATGCATACACATGTCTCACATACATGTGTACATCACATTGACACAGATGTGCCTGTACACAGAGTATATATATATATGTGCATGTGTGTATGTCTGTATGTGTGTCTTGTGCATGTGTGGTATGTATGTATGAAGGTCAGATGTTAATATTAGGTATCTTCACTAATTTTTTTCTCCACATTATTTTTTGATACAGAGTCTTTTATTAAACCTGACTTGCCAATGAGCTGAAGAGACCTGCCTGCCTCCAGCTTTGGGGTTATAGACACATTCTATTGTGCCTGTTTTTTACATAAGCGCTAGGGGTCTGTCTGAACTAAGGTTCTCATGCTTGCACAACTTTACCAACCAAATAACATCTGCAGCCCCAGGAGTTTCACTTTCCATAACTCCAAGGCGGGGTGTGTGTGTGTGTGTGTGTGTGTGTGTGTGTGTGTGTGTGTGAATCTCAGTTGCCCTTGAAGAAACAGGTCAAATGTCAGACATGATGCTGAGTATCTGAAGTACTATTAGTTGCTATAACATACTTGCTGAAAAAGCTCCATGAATTTATTTCACCCTCACATGAAATCTGATCAAAGATGTAGTGAGGATAGGCCTAGGTTCTAGTTCACAGAGTCCCACTGGCTGACTGCTGCATTGGTGTCTTCAATAAATAGGTGGTTTTGAGACAGCAAAGCTCAGCTAGTAGATAGATTTAGAGGGAATTCAGGACAGCCCTGCATGTGGCAGACATCACTTCTGTCCCACTTATTGGCAGCATCCAGTGACATGGGACCAACTCACTGTAAAGGAGACTGAGAAACAGACTGACTGTGGCATTAGCATTAGAAAAGAAAGAAGCAAATCTGTGGATTGCTAGCTGGTCTCTGCCAGTACTGTCTATTCCTCACCCATTATACAATTCAACAAAGAGATCCGCAGTCTCAGGAAGAGTCCATAACATTCATGATCAGTGGGGTGGAGAGGAGTTTTCTTTCTTTCTTGTTTCCTCTGAAGCATTGTTTTGCAGCCAACTTATGATATACAGAAAGAACACATGAGGGAAGGAGTAGTCACATGTGTTGAGAAAGTTTTCATTAGTCATTGGATCTTGTATATGCCAATCACATCTGCCAGCAAATGAGCCTAAAGTTAGGAGCATCAGTTGAATGGTGAATGCCAAGGCTTGCTGGGCTCACCATAGTCTACCCTGATGTTCCCTTTTAGATCAAGGCTCTAGCCCTTTGGCTTTTTGGTTTCCAGAGCACTGCTTTGGCTATCCCAGTGCCTTATCACAAGCTGTTTCCATCACTTTCTACTTTCTATCTTCCTTCCTTTCTTTTTTTTTTTTTTTTGTCTATATTGTCTGCGGGCACACCTATGTGAGAAGCTGTGTGTGCACGCATGTGAATGTGTGTGTTGGGGGTATAGAGGTAGGTGTTAAGTGTCTTCTTTAGTCACTTTACAGTTTTATTTTTGAAACAAGGCCTTTTATTAAACTTGAAGGCCACTGACATACCAGTCTCTGCCCCCCAATGCTGGGTCACAGAGTCCGTGTATCTGCATTTTAAGGCAGGTTCTGGAGATCCAAACTCAGGTTCTTTTTTTTTTTTTCTTTTTTCAAATTTTTATTAGATATTTTCTTCATTTACATTTCAAATGCTATCCCGAAAGTCTCCTATACCATCCTCCACCCTGCCACCCTGCTCCCCTACCCACCCACTTCTTGGCCCTGGCATTCCCCTGTTCTGGGACATATAAAGTTTGCAAGACCAAGGGGCCTCTCTTCCCAATGATGGCCGACTAGGCCATCTTCTGCTACATATGAAGCTACAGACACGATCTCTGGGGGTTCTGGTTAGTTCATATTGTTGTTCCACCTCTTATACTTGCATGATGAACACATTATTGACAGAGCTTGGACCCAGGCTTCCATGTCCTAAAATACTCTAGACGTCTTGATGCCTCCCTCATCTCCACTCCCCACCCCCACCCCTTGCCTGGAGCTTAAGGCCAGAGACATTCTATTTCCTTCAAGTGATCTCTTGTCTAGAACTGTGAGTCTGTTCTAGTGACAGGAAATATTGCACATGGGTTAAGATTTTACTATTTTATCAGATGGATTAAAGCACCTGATACACTCTATAATAATTTTCATACATAAAACATAAAACATAAAGAACCAAAACTGGCCAACTTGTACTGTCTTTGTCTATTGTGTCTTGACATTATACCTCTCCTGTGTTTCATGTTCATTCTGTAAGAATTCTACTTAATATACCTCTTTGTTCTAGGTAATAAGAGGGCTTGTCTATTTGGAGTGTGTGTGTGTGTGTGTGTGTGTGTGTGTGTGTGTGTGTGTGTGTGTATGTGTACCTATGGATGCATGCCATTTAAAAATTTGTACCTGAATCAGGTTGGTGCTTAGAGGCACTTAAGATGACTGTGTGTTTTTGGTTGAATTCCTTCATACAAGCTCTCATTTTCAGACCCCCCACCTGGCTGCTGCTGTTTTTCTTGTTATCCCATGGTGCATCTGGCCAGAGAGCCCTTTTAGTGAAAATAGAACAAATTAAAAGTTTAACAAGATCAGACAATATTTATTAAACACCCACATTTTTCCTTGCTAAGCCCCATTTAAGCCCTGTTTGAGGCTGTTAGCTTTTTCCTGTGCTTTAATCTCTATTCTTTCTGCCTTCTCTTGCTGTCTTCAGACCTGGAACTGAGTGACTAGCATAAAGCAGAGGCAAGCAAGGATTCCCTATGGCAATCTTTTGAGCTATGCATTGTATTTTCCCACACAAACCCTCAAAACAAGAAAGCAAGATTTCCATATACTACATTCAATGGTGTTCCTGTAGAATGTAAAACAGAAGCTATTGTTCCTCCTTCTAGTGATAAGCCAAGCTGTTCTGAAGGTAGAGAGGGTATATAGTGTTTGAAAAGATCCACCCCACCCCCTACCACTTTAGGAATGTAGATTTCCACTCCTGTTGGGCTCTGCTGCTTCATCAAGTCTGGAGCTTATAGGAAGGCTGGTAGCTCACACAACTACCTGAAAAGATTTGGACAAGCCACAGCAGAAAAGTAGCAGTCAAGAGAGAGAAAGGAAAGAAAGGGATGGGCACAAGGGACATACACTCACATGCACACATGGCAAGGTGAGAGGAGGTGAAGAGAGATAAGAGAATATATGTAGAGAGACAGAGACAGAGACACAAGCAGGGAGGGAACTATCCCTAGCTATCTCAGTACTGTCAGGGGGATTGGCAGGATTGCTATGCAAGTTACTTCAATGTTCCTAATATTTCATCCCACATGTTCCATACCTATTGCTAGGTGAGTTTGTTTGTTTGTTTTTCCAGTGACAGGTAGGATATACTTTACATTATTGACTTTGTAACTTGTGTTATTTAGTGGGAGTAGTAGAGAGTCACAGAACCATATTCTGAGAGGTAGTATTTAGAAGGATGGTATATTTGAGTCCTTTTTCAGTTCTGCACTTTCTGAAATCACGTGATAATCTCAAGAAGTGAAAGAATAACTATTGACAAAATCCAACATCCCTTCATGATAAAATCATTGAAGAGACTCTGAATAGAAAGACCACATCTCATCACAATAAAGAATGTGCATATCCAGGCTATGGACATTTTGGTAAAGAAAATCACAGCTTTTTAATTTAAATCAGAAATAAGAGTATCAGCTTTTTCCACTCTAATTTAATATAGCACTTGAAGTTTTAACTAGAACAGTGAGGCAGAAGAAGGAAATGAAGGAGATATAAATAGGAAAGGAAGAAGCCCAAGAACTTTAATTTTCAGATAATATGTTTTTATACATAAAACCAAATCCTTGGAATCAATAGACACAAAGTGAAATGATATAAAAGTAGCATGTGAAAATCAATGCCTTACTAAATACAACGACAAACAAATATAGAAAGAAACAACCAATCCATTAACAATAGCCTCAAGAATAATAAAACATCATAAAACTAATCTAGCCAAGGAAGTGAAAGACCTGGACAACGAACACTTAAAAATATTGAAGAAAGGAAATAAAAAAAATTATTTGAAGATCTCCTATCTTCATGGGTTAGAAGATTTAAATTGTGAAAATGACCATGCTAACAAAAGCCTATAGATTCAATGTAACTCCCACTAGAATTCCAACACAATCACAGAAATATAAAAGATAATCTTAAAATTCACATGAAGCACACAGGATCTCATATAGCCAGAGCAATCCTGAATGGGAAAAGCTATACTGTTGGTGATACCAGCATACATGATTATATGACAGTTATACTACAGAGCCAATGTAATAATAGTGGCAGGTACACGTACAAACACAGCTCAATGGAATAGAATAGAGAACCCCAGTATAGACTCACAAAGATACCTTGTTATTTACTTATTCCTCAAGTCCTCTCTCTCTCTCTCTCACCCCCTCCCTTGCTCCCTCCTTCCCTCCCTCCCTTCCTCCCTCCTTTCCCTTCCTCTCTCCCTCTTTTCCTCTCCCTCTTCTCCCCTGACACTATTTTCCTGAGGCAGGGTCTCATTTTGTGGTCTAGGTTGGCATAGATCCCAGTCCTATGCTGTCCTTGAACTTTCAACAGTTCTTTTGACTGAAGCCACCCAGTTGCTGAGATTACTAGTATTAGTCATCATGCTTGGCTAAGTTTAAAATACAATCATGAAAAAGTATAAGAAAACCCATCCTCAATTAGTAAATATCCATCCCCATTTCTGGTCACCGCCTTAGTTTCTTGATTCTGGTTGCTTCTCTGTCCATTTACCTGGAAGAAATCTCACAGGGGGATCTGAATTGGGCTGCCAGAGGGTGAAGGAGGAGAGTGTATAGTTAGCTTGAGGAAAGCAGTTAGCTGAGGAGTATGATGTGAGGGTGGAAACCAGAGGGCAGATATCTGGCAAGGTAGGGGCAGTCTTACCCCCAGCCCCACTGGTAAGTGAACAGTTCTTTTCCAGGAAGTTTGAAACTACATTAAAAAAAATTACATCAGGTGTCTCCCAGGATTATCCTATTTGAAGTTGAAAAGGACTCCAGCCTGAGAAATTCTGGTGGTGCCTTAGTCCCTCCTGCCAGCTCCTCTTCTAGCCTAGGCAATGTGCTGGATACTCATCAAACAGTTCTTGGCACCAAATTAGCCAGAAATAATTTTCTTATTTTCTTTTCCCCTTTTCTCCTTCTCTTTCAAGAAGCCCAGAGCCTTTCACAGAGCTGATTGATGGTGCTAATTCAGGTGGTGGTAGTCTATTGCTTATTTTTATTTGAATCGTAAAATTGTCTTGTACTAATATTAAGGATTATCAGAAATAATGCCAAGGAATTTACAAATCGAGTAGTAGTGTGGTATAAGTCTCTTTACTATGTCATTTGAGAAAAACAGAGGGCTAATAATAAATCTACCTGTGTCACACGAACTGGGACTGTACCCTCTCCCCAGCTGCTATCACACATGTGACTGCTGTGCCTTTCCTGGTGTAACTATTTGTTTAAAGGCTTACTAGAGTCGATGTGCTATGAGGACAGAAACTGTCCCCCTGTTTACTGAATTTCTCACATCTGGCACTTGGTCAATAAATATTTGTTAGATATAAGTAAATACATAAATGCAGAAGCCAAATTCATCCCAGCTGGTGAAGTCAGTGAAGTTCCTACTGGCCTTAGCTTGCTTTCAATTCTGAATCTCTGTTCTCTGAGAGACATGATTAATGGGTAATGCTGGGAAAGAAGGTGCATATTTGTGTTCTGTGGCCTCAGGAAATGTGCATGCTGGAGTCTTGGCAGCACAGGCTTTACCAGCAGAAGGAGGAAGCTGAGCCCAGGCAGGGAGGATGTTGGCTGGGTAAACTGGCCTGGTGAGAGGCTGGCTGCAGAAGGGACAACTGGAAAATCCAGGGATGAAGTTTAGGGGCTGAGTTCTTCCCAGCCCCATTCTTGGTTAGAGGGGACTTTGGAGTAGCCCAATAGATGGGCAGTGAAGGGAAGACTGAGAGAAGGAAGTGGCTGGCCTTATGAAAACTACATGGATTTAGGTGGAAATTTACGAGAGAAAAAGCTCATTGGAATAAGAGAAGAGAGAACAGCAAACAGATGCTAAAACGCAGAGGGTTCTGAACAGGAGAGGCACTGCATATGAGACAAGCCAACAGACTAGGGTGAGTGTGTGTTTAGGTGTCTAGAATAGCTATGACTTAGGAACCACAAGGCTGTTTTGACAGCCTGTTGGCCTTAATTGGGCATCCAACCGATGAATAAAATGTCAATCTAAATTGTAGAAATATATAATAAGTCTGTGACCATACCACATTTAATGATCTTCATCTTTCTGACTTCTGAAGCTAAGCAGAGTCTAGCCTGGTGAGTACTTACTTGCATGGGCAAATAGCATAGAGGGAAGAGTAATTGTGGGACCTGCTCCTTTTGGGACTATTGAAGATCTTATCCTAAAGTTGAAGGGTGTGGTTTTATTGAACAATATTCATAAGCCCGGGGTGAATTTTAGGAGAGCTAAGAGATGGAACAGGCTTCTAAAGATGGTAGAATTACAGACAGTCCAGCTTTCAGCTTAGGGTGTTCTTCTCCTATGCTAGAGGGGCCTTTGACATTTTTTGTTGTTGTTGTTAAGCATAATTTGGCTCACAAATTTTGTTTAATACCCATAAAGGAGAGATACAGACATCAGTGATCTTTTGGCCCTGAATCCTATGGTCAGGTTTGTTGCAGAATTCTCAGCTTCTTGGCTTTTAGAAAGGTAATTTGGTACAAGACTCATCTATCACATAATGCTATAGCAGAATGTGGGCTTCTCCCTACAATCAAATACAACAACTGGAACAATCAAACTTAGCTGAGTGTAGGCGGAGGGCCTACTAAATGAGTTACCAAGGTACTTTTGGTTTCTAGAACTTGTCATATTTTTGGACCTGTGGTATGGACCACCTTGGTGTGTTGTAGTAATTTCCAACCCCAATAAGCCTATATAAAAAACACACAACCCCGTTATTATATTTATAAGCTATTATGCCTAGATTGGGCAGATCTATTACTATTCTACCTTATCTCCAGCTATGAGACCCTTTGCTACTTGCAGTTTTTCCTGACCATGTGGTTCTGCTCCATATTGGCTTCTATCTCTCTCCCTTTTCCTCTCCTTCCCCCATCTGCCCCTACTTTCTAAGACTTCCAGTTCCACCTTTCCCTTCCACTGAAAAATCACAGACTCTAGCCTTTATTTGATCAGTTAGAATGGGGAGAAGTTTCACATGAGATCACCTGAGTACTTGATCTACTCCTCTTCGGGGGCAGCCCCTCTTGAGAAAGAAGAATTAACACCAGGATACAAACAGCAGCAGGGTAACCCACAGCATTGATGCAACATTTTAAGGCTCAGATTAGATGATCACAGGAAAAGAGGCAGATAGGAGAGCCACAGAGGGAACAGAGGGACCTTTGAAATATCAACTGTGGCGGTGTCATTTCAAAGGGGAAGAAAGTACATGGATTGCAGGAGGAAAATGGGTAATGAAGACCAACTCTTCAATGATAAAAAACCATTTGGCTACAAGATATAGAATGACAGGTATAATATGACTAAGTCTTTGTAGAATAAGATGAAAAGATTGCTGCTGCCTGGTGTACAGTGGGAGGTAGCCTTAAGAATGGCATTGGAAAGTTGTCTTAGTTAGGGTTTCCATCCTTGTGAAGAGACACCACGACCAAGGCAACTCTTATAAAGGACAACATTTAATTGAGGCTGGCTTACAAGTTCAGAGGTTCAGTCCATTATCATCAAAGGTGGAACATGGGAACATCTAGGAAGGCATGGCATAGAAGGGGCTGAGAGTTCTACATCTTGATAAAAAGTTGCTACATTCCCCCCCACCCCCATCCCCAGTAGTGACACGCATTACAGGCCTGAAAGCCTGGAAGCAAGCCTGAGGCAGGGAGTTTCAAGGAAACTTGGCCTCCTGGAATCTTGGCATTCCCATAGCCTGTATACTCAAAACCTGTCTCCGCATTAGTCTGGTGTATGGATCCACATGCTCTCCTTCAGTATTGTTTTATTATAAGTGCCTTTAAGGATTGATTTTGACATATAGCTAAGCCTTTGCCAGTGTTCCAATGGTTCTTAGAAAATCCTTGAAGCTGACTCTGAGCTTGGAATTCAGTAAGAATGTAACCTATTCAGTAACATTCAAATTCCTTCTAGTAGAGACAGTGAAACTAATTAGGCATTGCAATTTACTGGAACAGAGCTAGAAAAGCTCAGGACTAGTATGCGTAGTAATTACTTAGGACAATAGTTAAATCACACCCAAACACAGGAATACACAATGGCCTAGGAAATAGGTGGGTTGTCCCATGAAAGGGTTAGTAGAAGGGAATTCCCCTGGTGCAGGTTTTTCACTAGGCCCAGAGAAATAGCATAATCAGGTATTTACTAGAAACCCCTGGTGGTGGGTTTAACAATAGGCTAGCATTGCATCAGAACATTCACCTGGCTCCTGTGTTTAGCTGATCTTTTTAATTAAGGGTTGTTCCTATTCTCAGTGGTAAACGCAGCCTGGCTCCTGCCATCTTTTAATGTATGCATTCTTTTTGTGTTTTGTGTCAATGTAACTTGGTGAATAGGTTTGCCTGGCTTTCTTGTTTTTCTTCTGTATTAAAAGTCTGGTGTTCATTTGGACAAAATACATTCAGATTCAGCACTCTCTTGTGTCTGTTTGTCAGTTCTCACTGACCCTTGCTCACCTGCAACCAGAAACCTGTTCCCTACAGATAGGAGACCCAGTAGAGGTTAATCTGTCGAAAAAGGCAGGCAGAGAACACTCACTTCCAAGCAGCTAGGAAGAGGGTCTCAAAGCCCACACCTACAGTGATACACTTCCTCCAACAAGGCCACACCTCCCAATAGTGCCATTTCCTATGGGTAAAACATATTCACACCACTACAAAATGTAAGAGAACCTTGGCCAACCAGATAACAGATAAACTGAGTAACTGTCAAATTCCAGAGGCAGTCTCTCCTTGTCCGTAGTCCACAAATACAGTTTTCTGTTGTATTTTGTATGGCCAGTAGACATCTGGTTTTACTTGCTACTTGGTGTCTTAGGATTTTATACTGCTGTGAACAGATATCATGACCAAGGCAACTCTTTTAAGGACAACATTTAATTGAGGCTGGCTTGCATGTTTGGAGGTTCAGTCCATTATAATCAAGGTGAGTACATGGCAGTTTCCAGGCTGACATGGTGCAGGCGGAGCAGAGAGAGCTACATCTTCATCTGAAAGCTGTTAGGAGAAGACTGACGTCCAGACACCTAAGATAAGGGTCTTAAAGCCCACACCCACAGTGATACACCTATTCCAACAAGGCCACACCTTAAAATAGTGCCAGTCCCTGGACCAAGCATATTCAAACCATCACACTTTGGTAGAACTAGTATGACTGAAGCTTCCATTCTCCCTCTTCTTGTGTCTCCAGATAGTGCCTAATAACTTCTGAAAGGGCTGATCCAATCTGCTTACTGCACCCCCCACAACTTTTTTATCTCTTCTTAGCCTGCTTTGTTCCTATGAGATCCACCCAAGCCCACCATTGTTGGCCCATAGTACTACCCATTGCCCTGTAAACTACTCTTAAACTACAAGACAGAAAACAGTTCTCCCTAATCACATGAAATATAGTCCCTTTGCTTTTTAGCTTGTTTCCTGCATTATATAAATCCTTAAAGCCATTGTCCTCAGAGACACACACATGACCATCTGGTCTTGGGGCCTTTTGTTCCAGCCCCAGTAGTGACCAATTCTAGATTATAGATCACAGCTTGCATTATGGCTGAATGATCTGGTAGTTAGAAGGACTCTATTCTTTGAAGCGCTCTGAGCTTCATTTATATTCTACCATAACTGTTTTAACATGCTTAGTAGGTTTTGAACAAGGGCGGGGCCCTGTATTTCCTTTGTCATGGGGAGCTTGGTTGTTGTGTTATATGGATTCTGTTCAACTTCATCTTCATACAGGCCCCACTCTATTTCGTATTACTATATGTGCTATTGAGAGCCTCCTGATCTAGGTTCTGTAACCTTGTTGTTGATGCTGTAGACTCAGCTGCCTTAGTCTTGGTGTTTTTTTTGCCCATATCCCCTCATTACTCTTGACCAATGGGACATAAGAGTCAATGAACAAGAAATCCTTTCTTCTTCTCTCCCTTACTTTTAGATACACCTTCTTGAGCTTCATGTGATGTTATCTTAGAAGATGACTCTAAGATGGAGCAATGAGTAGCTTTCTAGAGAGGTTATTTTTCTCTTCACTTCAACAAAATACTGAGCAAAATTAGAGAAAAGAAAGGTTTATCTTGTCTCACAGTTTGAGAGCACAGTCAATCATGGTGGGAATCATATAGGCAGGAGCTCGAGACAGCTGGTGACATTACGGCCACAGTCAGGAAGCAGAAAGAAATGGATGCTAGTTTTCATCTTGTTTTCCCTCTTTTATTGTAGTGATTATGGTGGGTCCTCCTTCAATTAACCTAATTTAGAAAAACTCTCATGAGCATAAATCTGTTTCTAAGGTGAGTCTAGATCCCATGCAACTAACAATATAAACCCTTGCACATTCACCCTGGCTCCTCCTTGCTCCAGATACATTGCCTTCCTTGCCATTTCTGCTTTTGAGTTTGGCTCCTAATATAGCAAGAATGCTCACCAATGACAATACCATTTTTACTAGTGCTTCCAGGATAATAATAATCATGCATCTTAGGAATCCTGGAGATTCTCTCTGAACACAGCCTTACACAGTAAGTCAGATGGGCATGAATGTCACAGAATAGTATGTATTTACTGAGAGTCTGGGTTCCTTGTCTTTCTGTACAGGCTCAAATCCTGTCTCTGTCTTAATATTCAGTCACAGACATATAGCTTCTGCTACCTGAGTGTCTTAATTTTAGGTTCTACTTCACACTGGATCATATTCCAGTCCTCAGATCATGTTGTAGATTAATAAATCTTTTACAATAATCAGGTGGTTATTTGTGATATAGCCATTGTTATTATTTCTGCATATTTGGGAAAGGCTTATCTTCCTAGGCTCCCAGCTTAGTCCTGGGACTGGAGGCTGAATGTGTGAGTTGTCTGTTCAGGAAGGAGATGAGTAAGGTACAATAAAACATGGTCTTTGGGCATGAGTGCCTGTGACCTCAAAATCCAGGTCTATGTCCATGGAAAGTTGCCTACATTTCCTACGTTTCAGTATTTTTTGATACTGAAGAATGTTCTTCATTCTATTTTTCTCTTTCCTATCATGGGATTTATTGTTTTTTAATAAGATATTGAATAAGAGGTTTAAAATTCCTGGGAACATACATTTATTAGGAAGTATTTTATTTAAAATAAGGGGATTATTATTATTATTTTTTTTGCTCAGGGTATTAATAAGTCAAATGGCGGTATTAGCCTATTGTTGAAGCTCTTCTTCACCTGAGGCAAGCTGAGCCTTTCTTCTTGTATTTGGATGATAGCAGGATATGGGCTGAGATTGGAAAGTGAAGAAGGAAGGGATTGCAGATTGTAATAACCCTGTCTTCTTCTTTCAACTCAAGGAGATTGATAGTACCGGCAGCCAGTTACTTTATTATTAATGTTTTCCCTCCAAGCCACTTGATTCAACTTATATAAACTAGCTAGTTGAAGCACTGTGGATACTCTGGCATCTGTTCTAAATGTTTGGAGATGAAGAATAGAGCAACCCATGTGAACAGCCAAGAAGGCTTTTAACAGAATGTTCTAGAATCACCCAACTTGCCTTCTTCCATATTTGATCATTGATGCAGCAGAAGTAGAAAGAATGGGAATAAAACACACAGCAGTAGCAATCGTGCTTTATTGACCACACACACTTATTATTATTTTTTATTTATTATATGTATTGGACATTATTATCCTTAACCTTTAACAATATTTTTATTCACTCATATATGTGTATGGGGAATGGTAGGGGTGGTGATGAAGGGGGAGACACATTCATTTTGGTGCCTCTGGATACCATAATAGAGGTAGAGTTACATGTGGTTGTAAATCATATGCCATTGGTGCTGGAAACCAAACTCAGGTCCTCCTCGAGAGCAATGTATGCTCCTAATTGCTGAGCCATCTCTCCAGCCTCTTATCTCCCTATTTCCCTTATCATAACAAATAAGGAAAGTAACCCAGAGTGGTTAAGTAGTCTCCTAAAGTTAGCACATGATTTAGTGCTGGATGATCCAGCTGGAACTCACATCTGGATTTTTTTTTCTTGTCTGTCATATCATTTGACTCTCTTGGTAGTTATATAGATAAGGAATATGAAGTATCTGGTATCTGGCAAGGTATTATGAAACATTAGTTTTCTCTCTTTGTTCTTTCCAAGGTCACTCTTGTTCAGTCTTCTCTTTCCTCTTCAGATACAGATCTTAGCTTCCCCATCCTAAAACACCATCTTCTGGACTGTGTTTCAAAATAGATTATGTGCGTGCGTGTGTGTGTGTGTGTGTGTGTGTGTGTGTGTGTGTGTGTGTGTTTGTGTGTGACTATCTCCCCCAAGGATTCAAAGTTCTCTCTTGCTTTGGCCACATTTGCTGTAACTGATGAACTTGGAGCCACAGCTCCCCCATCTGCTCAGTGCTGCAGGCCACAGGTATGGCCTTTCTATCATTTTTGCTCTATTGAGCATCCAGGGGCATGTGGTTTCAATCTCTTGATTTATGTCTGGAAAACACATCTCACATCGGAGTGTGAGCAGAAGAACTGTCGGTGCCAAAGCAGTGTCTGTGACTGATCCACGACCATAGCTCCCATTTGTGCAGTGAGATATTAAAGCAAATTGGAGAGAGTCTGAGATCAGGAGTGAGGAGATGATAACCTTTGCTTGGATGATAACATTTCCTTAGTCATTTCTGTATGTTTTTATTTTATTGATATGACTCATTTCATCAGGGTCTCAAAGTTATACTATTCACTAAGCTTGTTTCATTTGATTTAGGCCACTGTTATTATGAGAACAATGCCTGACAAAGAGACCCAGGTTCATACTTACTAATTGTAAATGAGTCTGTTTCACTGAAGCTAGAAACCTACTTAGGCAACTGCTTCCAGGCCACACAGCCAGCGTGTATGGATTCAACCAATGGAATCAGAATCTAGATTTGGGTTCTTCAGCCACTCTACACAACAGAGAGAGACAGAGACAGACAAGAGAGAGAGAGAGAGAGAGAGAGAGAGAGATCTTCCAGCAAAGTTATGGATTTGAACCCTAGCCTTGATACTTATCAAGTTTTTACAAACCCCTTAACTGTTGACCACAGACAGTTCTCACTAACCTGTCTTCCTCAACCTTGCTGCCTCCACAATTGGGGCTTGAACTGTATTTCTTCAAAATTCATGTACTGAATATATATATATGTATGGGACTTTATTAGGAGAGAGAATATTTGCAAATGTAATCATGTGAACATGAATGAAGTCACTAGGGGAGACTCAATCCAGTACAACTGGTGTCCTTATGAAAAAGGGAACTTTAGGCTGGGCAGATGGTCCAGTCAGTAAAGTGCTTTGATATACAAGCATAGGGTAGGGTATTAGCTAGGACCTTAGAATATGAATATATATATATATATATATATATATATATATATATATATATATATATATATATATATAAAGCCTGGGTATGGAAGCAGTGTCTGTAATCCCTGTATTGGGGAGGTAGAGACAGGAGAATCTCTGGTTTGCTGGACATGCAATGTAGCCAATTTACAAGTTCCAGATTCAGTGAAATCCTGTCTCAGAAAATAAGGTAGAGAGTGATGGAAGAAGACAGCCAACATTGACCTCTGGCCTGCACATGCATGTATACAGATATGCCCAGGAATCCACATGTATATGTTCACATGCTTACAAACATGTGCACACACATACACATAAATAAAATAGAAGAATAAAGGGTAGCTTTGAACACAAAGACACATATGGAGAGAAGACAAAGAAACATAACAGATGACCACCAACAGAGAAGGTTGGAGGCTTGGAATAAAAAATTTATTCTCAGCCTGGGAAGGAAACCACCTTGCCACATCTTGACTCCAGACAGTCACCTTGTGAGCTATCCAGTCAGTGCTTTTGGGTTGCAACAGTCTTAGCAAATCAATACAGGCAGGAAATAGAGCTTTCCCAGTTTGTCTTGCATTGTAGCAATAGCTAGTCATATGAGCCTTGAGTAAAGGAAGCTGGAGTTTTATTGGGGTGGAGATGGGCTATTGACTCCAAGTAGGAATGTTGAGCCTAGAGAAAGAAAGGGGCACAAAGACCCCATCCCTATTGCCACTGTCATTATAGCTGCCTGCTTCTGGACTTCTGAAAGCAATTTTTCCTTAACCCCATGGGTCCGGCCAACTGTTACAGTTAAATAATTCCTGACTTGCCCAACACTTCTGCAGTGAGGGTAACCAGGCTTAGAGGGCTGCTGAGCTGAAGAAATGAGAATCTGCACAAAATGCACCTCACTGTGAGTTATTGTCACAGTTAACCAAAACCTCCCAAAGCCATCATGTCTTCTGAGGGCTTAGTCCTGCCCCCAACTTAGAAAGCCTCCAGTCAGCCACCCACCAAGAAGCCAAATGTACTGAAAGATTTTTGACTCCCAGTTGCTCAGAGTGATTTTTATTTAAGCCTGGAAGGAGGTCTGGAGACAATTTAGATCAAATGCCTCATTTTATGCTTGAGAAAACCGGGGCCCAGAGATGTTATGTAACTTGTCCAAGGTCACAGAGCAAGTCTTTGGCAGACTCAGGCCTTAGACTTCAGAGGTAGTCTTTCCTTGTGATAACCCGATGGAGTTGGAGACTCTAGTATGTTTTTAAATTTAAGGGCTACATGACATCATTTCCTTTCCCCTCTGGTCTAAGTAGATAATAATCTCTTTCTTTTTAGAAATTAAATTTCTGAGCATGCACAGTTTAGCCAGCCTCAGTGGCGTTTGTTTTCTGGTCTTGTTTTCCCTGCTGCTGCTAATAACACTGCCACTGGTATTGGCTGCTTACTGGGCATCAGTGCAAGCATTATCTTAAGTAGCAACTGTGGTGGCTCAGTGGTGTGGATGATGCCACGGTCTTCTATTTATTCTGAGAAGGAAGGGATGGGATGAAGCCAAGTTCACTGGATATCCTGTTAATAATGGGACAGTGGCCATGTTCTCCCTATACTGTGTTAAGAGACATCCAGTTCACTTGAGTTTAGGCCAATGGTGTTAATCTTGCTGCCTTGTTGGGCAGTGGGCATAGTGAAGTGAACGAGACAGTAACTTGCCTTCGAGGAGTTCATGGCCAAGAGAAGGAGCTAAAAGGCTGTGCGTTGTAGTGGCGTTGCACTTTAGTTAGGAGCTGGACAGGCTGGGATCACTCATCTTAACATTGGTTGGCTGTGGGACTTTGGGTGAAGTATTTTATCTTCTTGCATAAAATAGGGTTACAAGTTGAATATCCTGTATTCTAGAGGCTTAGGATGGGGGGTGGTTCAGTTTTTAAAGACTTTCATAATTTGGAATATTTGCACAGGTTTTCTTTAGTTCAGTGTTCACCATCCCTAAATCAAAATTTAAAATATTCTAAAGTAACTTTTAAAAATAATTTTTGCTAAGTGTGGTGGGATACACCTTTAATCTTATTATTTGACAGTCAGAGGTAGGCAGATCTTTGTGAGCTCCAGGTTGGCTTGGGCCACATAGAGATAATCTGTCAAAAACAAACAAAAAACAAAAAAGAAACCAAAAACCAAAACTCACCCCCTCAACCCCAATGTTTTTGAAAAATTGTAAGAGTTTAATACATGAATACAGTATTTGTGCCATTTTTACATCCTCATTTCCCTCTAAGCCCGCCTCCCCCACACCCCAACATTTCCCCTCTCAGATTCAGGACTTTATGTTCTTTACTTATTTTATTACTTATTTTTATTTAATTATTGTTACATATCTATGGATAAGTACATACATTAGAACCTATAGCCCTGGCTGTCCTGGAACTCACTCTGTAGACCAGGCTGGCCTCAAACTCAGAAATCCTCCTGCCTCTGCCTCCCAAGTGCTGGGATTAAAAGCATGCTCCACTACTACCCAGCCCAACTGTCTTAACTACAAGAATTGACTTTACTTGTGAGCTTCATAACTACTTTGGTTGCCGAGCATGAGTGATGGTCTTTTTACACTGTCTAATTAGTCTTTATCAGACATTTCTAGGAAAGGAGGGCAAACAAAGTTGTTAGTTATATTTGGGAAGAAAGGGTGGACTGGTCTTAGAAATGTGGGTTTGATATTCTAACCTGGTTGGTGTATGGGGACTTTCTGTTCTTCAGCTTAGCATCTCTGTAGAAAAAGAGGGAGTTTTGCCCACAGAATTCTTAAGAGCCTCCCTTCTTGAATGTCTGACAGTTTAGTATGGTAATTGGAGGGAAAGATACCAAAGAAACAGCTAGAGAAACTTTAGACAGATATATGGCTTCCGCTGGTGGGAATCATTGGGAGGAAATAAACTCAACCAATGAAGGAGGCTGAGTATCAGGGTTTCTCATGGCTGGAGTTTTCAGGGGACCTCAAGTTTTCTCCACCTGCAAAATAAAAGGGTAGAGACCCTCACTGTCCTGTCTCCTTATGCTGGTCCTGTCTCTAGAATCTTTTGTTTTTATGTGATGATTCTTATTTGGGTATTAAAGGCCAATGGAATCTGGGTTGTTGAAGAGAAACCAAGAAGTGGGAACCGAGTTGTCCTTCTGAGAGAGCACGGACAAGCTGGCAGAGCTTGTTGTGGAGAAGTGAGCCACAGGGAAAGCAGGATGTGGGTCTCTGGGTTCTGAGATCTCTAGATTAGGCTTTTAGAGAGTGAGTAGTTGGTTTGGAGTTTTAGCAGAGTAAAGGACAAGGAGGACATGAAAAAAATGAGGAGACTCACTCCTGAATTGGAAAAAAAAAACCCTTTTTATAAAAGAGCCAGGCAGATGTGGGTTTAAACCTTTTCTTTCCAAATCCATAGTTAGTGAGAAAATGGTTTCAGCTCTTTGAGCCCCTGTTTCCTGTGGGCCCCCAGACATATGTGCTACCTTATGTAGCTGTTGTATAAATTCAGTGAGCTGTGTTGATATATAAGGGGTCAACATATAACTATTTTACAAGTCATAAAAGCAATGTGAGGATATGCAAGTTTTTTGACAGCTGGATCAGGCTAGTTGTTCTTTTAGATGTATTGTGTGTGTGTGTGTGTGTGTGTGTGTGTGTGGAAATGGATGTTTTCCTATTGTATAAGCTTGGACATATTTTCTCATCTTTCTGTGCTTTAGTTTCTTATTCTGTAAAGTGTATCACAATGCTTTAAGGAAAATTAAAAAGATAGAATATCATAGTATTCCAGAGATGCTTATAGCAGCCTCTAGAATATCTCACAGGCTTACTGTGTGAACTCATAAGCATCATCATTGTTATTTTCTTTTTAGCAGGAGGACATGAGAACATTTACTGCAACAGGGTCTTAGATTCTAAGAAGCTCTGATGTTAAAGGCAACTTAACAGAGATCAGAGGTAGCTAAGAGCCTGGGAGATGGATGGAACAAACAAGATTCTGTTTTTGTTCTGTTGTAGCTGGAAACCTGATGTTAGAATTGCTCTTGAACTGAAGCATTAAATGCAGAACACTTCTCTTCCCCATCCTCTCTGAGGGTGTTTGCCTTCTATGTGGTTGTAGGATACCTATCACTGTCTTCCTGTCAGAATGTGGCAGGGCTGCCTTTCTTCCTGACAAGACCTTCCTGGTCTGAATATTCTCACAGACCTACCTTGGAAGTCTCAGCCATGGAAGGACCAATGGGATGCTTAGGGATAGGCTGTGTCATGAGAAAAAGGTGCTTAGAGATGTGGTCCAGGGCTTGCCTGTCAGTCTGCTCAGTGACTCAAGACTTTGAAGGCTTCTTTTAAACACCTGAGAGGCAGGATGCAGAAGCATATCTTTTCTGTGTCGACTTATCTTTTCATGTATTTTTCCTCCCTCCCTCCTCCTTTCCCCACTTTCCCATTCTTCCTTAAAACATTTTAAAATATCTATCTATCTATCTATCTATCTATCTATCTATCTATCTATCTATCTATCTATCTATTAGTTAGGAGCTGTTGAAATTAGCATAGGAAAACACTGCATTTCATATGTTGTTGTCATACACGCAGGCCACTCTGCTTTATTCATACCCACTGCAGACCACCCCCCATCACTCTCTGTATCCCTCTTGTTGATTCCCTTTCCCAAGCTCTCTTCTCTTTCCATGTCACATGTATTTCATGATCCCCTCCCTTCTGTCTTCTTCCCTTAAAGTTGCTTCTTCCCATCTCTTAGTTTCTTTTCAACACACACACACACACACACACACACACACACACACACACACACACACCAAGACTCTGCATGTGGGAAAAATGTGATATTTGGCATTCTGAATTGTAGTTATTTTTCTTAATATAATGATCTCCATTTCCTTCAATCTTCCTACATCTATCTGGTCTCCTTCCCTTTGGTACATTAGCCATGAGGGGATCAGGCCTTTGTGTTCTCTCTCCATCTCCTGCCCACTTTGTCCCAGGTGGTTAATGAAGCTTCTCCATTTAAACTAAAGCCTGAATGGTAAGAAGGAAGAGTTCAGGGAGGAGGGCAGATAGGAGAAAGAAGAGAGCTCTAAGCTGAGGCAACAAGCCCAGTTGTAGGAAGACATGTTGCAGATGTAAAGAGGGATGATGTAGGTAAATTGTAGTGCATAGGAGGACATAGGATGGAAGATGAGACTAGTGACCTGCATGGCTAGGGTTTTTGTGATTTAGAGGAATTTGAATTCTATTCCAGGGGCAAGAGAAAGCCAATGGAGAGGCCTGTATTCATGAAAGTGTGATTACCTCGGCCATCCACTCAGTGCTTGGAGAATGGGCTACAGGAGCAAAGGGTTACTGCAAGATGTATGCGGGTCTGGCCAATTGTCCAGGCAGGACGGGACAGCGGTCTGGTTTAGGTGGAGGTGGAAGTAAAAGGTTGAATGCAGATTCTGCTTTGTTAGTGCAACGAGGGGGTGAGGACAAGGAGGCAGTTGTAATGTTTCGATGAATGATGATACTTCTGAGAACCGTGGTAAAGGATCAGGGATTCCCACAAACCACCCCACTCAGGAGAATGTCAGACTCTCCACAACTGGATCACCTCATTGTTCTTTCCAGTCAGTTTAAAGCCTCAAGTGTTGTGTTTGAATTCTGACTATGGTGCTTAAGAGACACATCCAAACTCACACTCTGCTGAAGTACTTCACTCAGTCCCAGGTACCCTGTTCTGGCTGCAGCTCCAGCCTCCTCTCTTTCTTTCTTTTTATTACTTTTATTTTTCATTGATTCTTTGTGAATTTCACTTCATGCACCCCAATACCACTCATTTCTCCATCCCCTCATACCTGCCCTCCACCCTTGCAACTTTTCCCACAACAGAGGAAAAAAAATCTCATTGTAGAGGCTGTAGTGCATCACAGTGCAATGATTTGTTGGTCTGGTATAAGGCTTCTGGCTTCTGCTACTCTATTACTACTGGAACCTCACTGAAAGTCCTCTCGGATATCCTGCTGTTGTCCCATGTCATTGAGATCCTGTAGCTTTGGATCTGTAAGACTGCCTGGCCCCCTTCATACACTCTAGCAGCTCATCAGTGATGTACATGTTGGGGTGGGCCAATTCAAAGCCTTGGTTCTGGGCCCGATAGATATCTGAGCTGGTGAGCTTGCCTGTTCTCCTTCCCTCAATCTCTCGGGGCTGGCTCACCAGCAAATCTCACAACCAGGGCCAGCTCAACCCTGCTGCCCAGAGAGGTACAGGGCTTACCCTTGCTTTCCCGAGTGAGTGTTGCAGGCAATGAGGGACAGGGTCAGTTCTTCCATTCTCATGGCCCTGGGCCCAGCTGTCCTGCCTGCCATAGGTGACAGGCAATGAGGGAGGAGAGAAAGGCATCTTTCCCATGTCTGGTCCACTGCACAGCAGACAAGGAGCAGGGCTGGCTCTCCTGCACTCACACCCTTGTGATTGGCTTTCCTGTGCCCCCACATTCAGGACCAGCTCTTCTGTGCAGCCCAGGAAAGTATGCAGGGCCCAGTCTCCTGAGTGCTGCAGCAGGTGAGGGGCTGGGGCAGTTCTGCTCTCATGACCCTAGGGCCAGGTTTTCCACCTGCCCACATGGGGCGAGGGGGTAGAGGACATCTCTTGCTTGTCCATGACACCACACAGGAGACAAATGGCAGGGTCAGCTCTCCCACATTCATGCACCCAGGCCAGCTAACCTGCAACTCCCATAATGTGTGGGTTGCTTTTCTGAGTATTGTAGATGAGTAAGGGTGGTGTCAGCTTTTGTGCTCACAGGTCCCCAGAGCCAGTCCCCTCATGATGCCCAGCTGAGGGGTGGGGCCGGTTCTACACAACTCTGAGACATCAACATGTCCTCAAGTGGCAGCCCAGACCAGGGACATATGCTGCTGCTGCAGGGTCACAGACCCAGATGTGGCTCCTGTGGCAGCACATGCCATGGTCCCAGGTGGCAGCACTGGCTGCTCACATCAGGATATTCCTTAATATCCCTGAGTTTCCAGTTGTGCTTCTCTTCATTGTGCCTCCATCTTCTGCTTCTTTTTGTTTTCCATTTCTCCATCACTTACTTCCTCCTCTTAGTGGTGCCTCGGGTGTTGGAATGTCTGGGGTCAGCTCAGGAGAGCTATGTTCTACTCATACATTATGGCACAGGGTAGGGGGTCACCTGGGGCCCCTGTCTGTTCCCTGTGGCTTGTGTGGCAGCAGACCTGTGGTCATCTCAGGCTAGCTCCTTGTCTGGCACCCATGTGAGGGTCCTCTGTCTCAGGCTCATTCACACTTGGGACCTGTGGTTCCAGGCGGGGTTCTTCTAGCCTTGGGCTTGCACCCTGCGCTGGGAGCTGTTGGACCTGTGAAGCACTGGACTGGTGGTTGTCTCAGGCTCACTGTTTTCAAGGAATGTTAGGCTACTAATTATTCAGATATTCATAGGTTAGAACACTGAGCACAGACATAGCCTCGCTCTTTTCTGCCACCTACTGACAGACACACATGTGACAGATGTTCCCGCACCACCCTAGATGTCAAAGTGTCTGCTCACTGAATGCTATTTGTCAAGAAGGATGACACTCCAGGCATGAACACCACTAGGAAAGACAAGAAAGTGTCCTTTCATTTCAAAAGTCCAATCTTTCCAATCCCCTGTCTCAATTCAGGTACTGGGAGGAAATCCTTTTCGGTGACTTCTACAGGACTCTGGAATGCTGAGGTCCTTCTTGGCAGCACGCAAGCTGGTCTATTCTCAAGCCCCTTTCTAGAGAAAATTTTCTAGTCAATTCCCTTCTACCTCCAAATTGATAGGTTAGATCATCTCAGCCCCTGTCCCATGTTTGTGTGTGAACTGTTGCTAGTTTTCTAGGGTGGTGAACATCTTCAGTGGGCCTGATCAGAGAAGCTGAGATGGTAGCTAGGATGTCTGTCTAAAACTGTGATGCTGCAGTACCCAGTGAAAAGATCTCAATACAGGGATGAACAAAGAGATGGTAGCCAGGGTCTCTGTCTAGAATTGTGATGCTATGGTACCCAGTGAACAGATCACAGTTCAGGGATGGATGAATCAGGACCTAGGGCTGTATGTAAAATATCTTTTTATTGGGATTGAACTCCCTGATAGGCAACATGTAAAGTGAAGATGTCATTAGTTAATGAGATTTTTAGTTTGATGACTGTAAACAAAGTAAGTTGTCATTATAAGCCTAGCTTTTCCTAACACCAGGAATAGAAAGGGATGTCCCCCTTGTGACTTCATTAAGATGACTCTGTTGGCCGTAGTTGGAAATATCTTGAACAAGAAATAACTGTATTAAAATGTGCTCGTGTGGCTAGGTCACTCTGTATTTACTAGGAAGCTTAGGGAATGGCTATTTCTTCAAGGTTAGGTACCATTGTTTACTTTACCCTACTATCTCATGACACCCAGAGGACTCTGCTGTGCATACTGGGTTCTATCTCTGTATTGCCTGAGTTACCCTTAATTAGGTGTTTGGTGAATCCCTGATCTTGGGTCTCATATCCCACTGTATCTAAGCAATAGCCTCTGACTTTAAAAATTGCTGATGGCTAACTGGGAGGGAAAATAATTAGTGAGGAGAAATGAAATGGTGCAGCTGAGGTTTATGGGCATTCTTGCAGAGATATTTCTTGGGGAGTGAGAATTACCATAAATCCCAAGGGTGAACAATAGCACTTGATGTAAAAAGCAAAGAAGCCACGACTCAGCAGAAATCTTTGGCCATTTGCACACTTTGTTTTCTGGAAGACAAGGGAGCTGCCAACATGTTGGTTTTATGGGTCAGATCCTTGCCCTTTCCTCTCCCTGTTCTTTTCATACATTGCCTCCCTGGACAAGAGATTCACATTGGGACCTTCCTGGCCAGGTCCAAAGAGCAGCAATACCTCACTGGTTGCTTCTGATTGTTTGCAAGAAGTGTGACTGGAGAATGAAGCTTTTTTTTTTTTTTTTTTTTGATAGAATTGCAGCACCAGAGATGTGCAAACAGACCAGATGCATAGCTGTAACTTAGGCAACAGAATGTGGAGAGATAGCTTTTAGAGCTGTGGAAGATGTCTGCATGTGTGTGTGTGTGTGTGTGTGTGTGTGTGTGTGTGTGTGTGTGTGTGGTGGTAGGGGAGTGAGGGGATGAGCAGGAAGGTGGCTGCTATGGCACAAGACTCCCTGTCTGTCTGGATATCATTACATATAAGGTATAAGATGCCCGACTTCTTTCTCATGTGCCCTATCCTCCGCCTTCCAGGAGAGCAGAGGCCTTCCTGACTGGCTAGTTCTGGAGAAGGAGGTACATACCTGACTTGATCCCTCCCTGTCTTTCTCTTTCATTCCACGTGCCTGCAAAGTAGCCATTGTGCCCCTTGGTGCTGCAGAGCTTTTCCTGGACTGGGCTTCAAGGGGAAAATCTGCAAGTGAGCAGCAGTCTCTGTGGCCAGGCAAGTCAGTCTGTGTAGTACCAGGGCACACCATACCAGGGAGCCATTCCTGCTAATAGGCATTTTCTCTTCCTTGGCGACTCAAATATAGGCCAGATTAGACCAGATTAAAAGTAGATAAAGTCAGGTTTATCAGGATGCAGCTCTAGAGCAGGTTCACCCATCTCATAGGTGGAAGTCAGTGAAGTCATGCATCTGGGCTAAAGTGAAGGAGTTTTATAGAATTTTGTCGAGGAATGATGATGTACCAGCTAGGAGCTCGGATTGTGTCCATACATGGTTAAAAACTGAGCCTCTGGTGGGGGGTCCATTTTGGGTGGGTTGACAGCAACACCTGCCACTCATGTCTGCCTTGATGCAAGCACCTGCATCAAGTGAGAGTGACCTTTAGCATCTCCATTTTCTGACTCTCTTGAGTATTTCAGTTTGTCTTGCACTGTGGAGAACAATGTGGGTGAATTTACCCGAAGCCTTTAAACTCTAGCACCAAGAACAGAGAGAAGACTGAAGATGTGACTGAGGATGGCAGAATTGGGCCAAGGCTCTACCAACATTATGGTCCATGGAAAAATGAGGTAGCTATTGAGTTTCCTCAAAGTGCCAGGTACTGTGGTCACATAGACATGCGCTGAAGGAGGCATGTGGTTAACTTTAGTGGAAACTCAAATGTCAAGGAAGTGACACAGAGTCCACTGGACTGCTGACTGGTGGGGATCTGTAAGAGGCATGATTCTTTTCTAATGCCTGCTAAGCATTTACTTCTTCTGGTAGCCGCACCCAGTTTCCTTTGGGAAGCTGCCTTTTTAGAGCATGCATGTTCTTCCTGCCTTTCTTTAGGCTTTCAGACCAAAGATCTGCAATTTTGAGATACTTAGGGTCCTACTGAGAAGGAAAAAGCTTTTTGCTTTGGGGCTAGTAGGAAGTAAATCTGAGGGTTCTTGCAACTCTTCTGCCACCAGAAGAGGCATGACTCAGTATGTACCAACAGAAGACCAAAGGAAGCAGAGTAATGGATGAGCTAACACCCATTTTTTGCTGTGCCAGGAGCACCCTACCTGGACTTCCCAATCAAAAGAAAAGTTCTTTTTCATGCTCAACTTAGGAACTGAAATGTTGACTCCCAAAGTGATAGTATTAGGAGGTGGAGCACTGGGATTTTATTATATCATGACAGTAGCATTCTCATGATTAAAAGAGATTCTAGAGGGCTATCAAGTCGACCCCCACTACACTGTGTGAGGAAACAGAAAGAGGCTCTGTCTGAGAACCAGGAAGTGCATTTTCATCAGATGCTGAGTCTGTGAGTAATTTGATCTTAGAGTTCAGCTTCCAGAGTCAGGAAGAGTAATTTCTATTATTTACAAGTTGCTCAGGACCAGACACTTAAATAATTTAATAAAGAAATTAAACAATGACTGTAATTTATTTGAAGGAGTTAGCACACACCCATTGGTTCTTTTTCTGAATTTCACAAATATTAATTAATGTATCAGCCTCTGTGCTGGGTCCTGGCAACAGGGAGGTGAATAAAAATACCATTTTTGCCCTTAGAGGCTCACAGACTAGCCAGAGAGAGAGAGATGAGCAAGGAACCCTGAATGGGCACCGGGAGTCAAGAGAGGCAGCATAAGAGGAGAGGCTGCTGGAAAAGCATTCATTCCTGAGAGGGACAATGGATTTGACTTGCAAACAAGCCAGAGCTAGAAAAGACAACAGTAGACTGTCCCACAATGCAAAGAGTCCAATTAGTGGTTGAAGGTGCAGTGTATTTATAGGGCATTACTGTATGTCAGGCATATAGTGTGATCTCATCAAATCTTTATAGCTACTTTATCTGATAAGCATTATTAGCCATGTTCTTACCAATGTCACCTGACATGGTTTCATGTGCCCCAAATAACACTAATAATAAGAAACAGGAAGAAAATAATGCTGGACCCTGGAATATGTTTTTCAGTTGTTATCATCTCATCCATTCATTCTTTAGGACAATCATTTTAAATTATTATTTTTTCTTTCTTTCTGATTGTGTTAAGAGCCACCAGGCCTCTCGGCAGTGATGTATAGGGAAATAGAAACAAACAGGAATTAACCTGTGACATTCCATTATGTACAGATTTGATTTCCTCTTGAAGATAAAAATACTAACACGTTTCAAAAAGAATTATCTTCCTCTAATTTCTTTTTCTTGTAAAACATCAGTGTTCCCTCCTTTAAACAAAAGGTTTAAACAAACATTTTTAAACAAATAAACAAACAAAAATTGATATCAATTAAAGAAAAACTCTGTAATTGAAAAAAAAATAGATTTAAATTCTGCTGAAATGTAAGATTCCAGCAAGAAGCCTGGTGTTGCTTGATTAAGCAAGAAAACAAAATTTTGGAATCAGGTATGATGACATGCCTTTTGCTAATCAATTTCAGCATTTTTTTTTTTTTTTTGCCAATAAGTCTCTAAATCTGTGACCCATGGAGCTCAGAACTTCATCATCATCTGCAGAGTGAACTTTGCCTCAAGGGCAGATGCTCCAGAAGTCTCTAAAACTCCCTGAATTTAATTTGTATTATATTCTTTGTCCTAGAGTTAATGAGGTAACAGCTTGCTCAAGTCTCCACATTTTTGAGGCTGACAGTATCAGTGGCAGAAAACAGGAATTCAGTTCAGTTGTAATTCTTATGACATAGGAATGTCAGTTGTAATTCTGATACAAAAATGTTAAAAGACTCTGTGGTATGTCCACAGATTTCTGCTTGCAGATAAACATACAAGGTCTTTCTTGTCTCTGTGGTCAAAAGTCATTAAAAGTTTTTTTTTTTTTTTCCTGAACTAGGAGTCTGGATAAGTTTCCATTCTTCAAGAACCCAGTTTCTGAATTCTTCCAGAATGGTGACAGTGGTTGACACTCACAGGACTTATAGATAATATCTGTAGTGGTGAAGGTTGAGCTTACACGAAGAGCTGAAGCTCCATCCAACTTGCTCCTTGTTCGATCATTTCTGAGACAAGTTTGGTGCTCATTTATTTATTTATTTTTTGTTTTTAGATTTATTTGTTTATTGTATATGAGTGTTCTATCTGCATGCACACCTGCATGCCAGAAGATGCCAGAAGAGGGCATCATATCCCATTATAGATGATTATGAGCCAACATGTCGTTCCTGGGAATTGCATTCAGGACCTCTGGAAGAGCAGCCAGTGCTCATAACCAATGAGCCATCTTTCTAGCTCCACCCTGCCCCAAGATGTTTTTAATTTGCAAGCAGCAGCAGTATTGGCAACATTAGTGATACCCAAACAATCAAATAGCACCAAGAAAGCTTCCAGGTTGACAAACACTAGAAAGATGGTGGGAGGCAAGGACACGCCAGGGTCCTTTGACACACAATGACAGAAACTGATCAGCTGACTCTGACATTCGAGTACAGTGATGTAGAAAACAATCAGAGGTGATGACACCAGCCACTTCATTGTCTTCATATCCGTCCGTGTCACCTTGTGAAAGGCCTGTTGTTGAATAGCTTTCACAAAAGTCTTTCTTTCTATTCAGGATTTTACAGATTGAGAGTTGATCGGTCCTCTGGCCTGAGCTCTGTTCAGCTGGTCTGTACTAGGAGCTCATGAATGTGCATCAGGTTAAAGAGCTGGCAAGGATGGACTGTTTAGTGATGGCCAGATCAATACCCTTTTCTTCTCTCCATATGGTTTTCTGTTCTCCAGATGGCTAGACTGGGCTTGATTTCATGGTGGCTGGGTTTCTTGAGTAGAGAAAGGTCTAGGAGAGTCAGAAAAAAATACTTTAAAAAATTATTTATTTTTTTACACTCCATATTTCATTCCCCAAATCTTCCCATCCACCCTCCGACTGTTACACATTCCAGGTCTCCTCTCCACCTCCCCCTGTCTCCACGTGGATGTCCCCACCCCCACCCCACCTGACCTGTAAACTCCCTGGGGCCTCTATTCTCTTGAGAGTTAGGTGCATCATCTCTGAATGAACACAGACTCAGAAGTCCTCTACTGTATGTGTGTTGGGGGCCTCATATCAGCTGGTGTATGCTGTCTGTTTGGTGATCCAGTGTTTGAGAGATCTCAGTGGTCCAGATTAATTGATCCTCTTACAGGATCGCCTTTCTCCTCAGCTTCTTTCAGCCTTCCCTAATTCAACAACAGGGATGCTGCTTCTATCCATTGGTTGGGTGCAAATATCTGCATCTGATTTTTTCATATGCTTGTTGGGTCTTTCGGAGGGCAGTCATGATAGGTTCCTTTTTGTGAATGCTCCAGAGCCTCAGTAATAGTGTCAGGCCTTGGGACCTCCTCTTGAGCTGAATCCCACTTTGGGCCTGTCACTGGACCTTCTTTTCCTCAGGCTCCTCTCCATTTCCATCCCCGTAATTCTTTCAGACAGGAACAATTATGGGTCAGAGTTGTGACTAGGGGATGGCAACCCCACCCTTCACTTGATGTCCTGTCTTCCTGCTGGAGGTGGGCTCTATAAGTTCCCTCTCTCTACTTTCTGGCATTTCATCTAAGGTTTCTTCCTTTGATTCCTGAGAATCTCTTACCTCCCTGGTCTCTGGGGCATTCTAGAGGGTTCCCCAACCTCCTATTTCCTGAGGTTGCCTGCTTTCATTCTTTCTGCTGGCCCTCAGGGCTTCAGTCCTTTTTCCTCACCCAATACCAGATTAGGTTCCACTCTCTCCCCACCGCCCCTCACCTCCTGTCCACTTTCCCTCCCAGACCNTCTTTTAGTATTAAGTAAGCAGATACTATATTAAAATTACTTCTTGCTTCTGGGATTAACAACTGTTGAAACTAGTACATGGGAGCTAAATGGGGCATGCCCAACATCACCTTTGTGGGTGATGAAGGTGGAATGAGGAGCTGGCTTATGTTTACATTCTGAACAGACTTTCTATTTCTCCTGGAAATAAAGTAACCATATGGAATAAGACATGTTCCTATGCAGGGACATAAAAGCATTTGTGCTAAGGTAGGAGGATGCCAGCAAGAAGGGAGCCCAAGGACAAGGTCAGATGGAGACGCTTTACTCTTTGCTATATGGTGAAAAAGCAGATAATCAAAGAGATAAAGAAAAATGTGGAAGACAGGGAAAAGAGTTGCTGTTTTATGAACCTCTGTGGGAATACTGTGAAAGGGAGAAAAATGTTTCCCCTTAACCCAAATGTGTTTCCAAACAATGAAGGCATTCTTCTGGTGTCCTGGGTACCATTTCCCCTACCCCCTAGTTTAACTTTGCTTGGCAATAAAACCATTAGTCATGTTGGAGATGTGGATGGCACTCAAGTTTCCCAAGGGGACTAGCAAAGCAAAATTTCTTCTTCTTTGAAAGAATAAGTGAAAATAAAAGAAAACCAGGAGCTGGCTGCCTTAGAACATCAGTAGCTGCATCTTGTATATAGATACCAATTCCTGGACTCATTTCCCCAATACTCTTAAGTGAAAGGGATGATTCTGTCTCTACCTAATGTTTTAAGACCTGCAGCAGCTAGACTATGCCTCAGATGACAGATGTGGCTTCCATTTTTGCTTGAAAATGCTAGGAACAAATGTTGGGGGCTGACTTTTTAAAATTCTCAAGTGGGTAACATATTAAGCTGCTTGATTTCTCTGTTGGAGTTTGTCTTAGCTCTTCTACCTTGTAGTCCTTGGATGCTGAGTAAGTTAACACTGCAAAGCCAAGCAGGCTTATCATATTCAAGTGTAGTTCAAAACCCAGCTGTTTGTGGTGGAAAAAACACAACTAACTGAAGGTGCTCACTTCTCCCTTTTCCCTTACATTTCCTCAGAAGCCAGGTATCAGAAGGACAGTGACAACTTATCTGTGATCACCTTCTGTCAAAATGTCTGAATTAGGTGGCCCATGCCACCATGTGTCTTTGATGCATGGTTCTATCTGGTCTCTTTTTGAGAAGCCATGCTTTCTGTGACCTTAGTCATGACCTTGTTCTGACCCAGGCTTAGTTAGTTTAGCTAGCATTTCTCAGTATTTCCATTCTACCATTAATAGCTTTAAAGACCCGTCTTCACTTCTACATTGGGTCATATAAGACATCATTCTACAAGGTCACCATCACAGCTGTCCATGCCAATTCTACTACTTTTGTGCTGTGATGGGAAAAGCCTCTCTATGAGGCTTATAGGCTTGTTAGGGTATTCCTATATGATTTTATTTTATTTTTGTAGAAGCCTCTTCATCTTCCAGATCAGGTTTCAGTGCTGAGGCAAATTTTTGACTGAGTGGTATTATGGATTTACAGACTAAGCATCATTTGTACAAGTGTTCACATCAAGGCAGGAGGAGGTAGGCATAGTCAGTCTTGGAATATAGCAAGGTGTTGGCATAGTGGCTTGGAGACATGTCACCAAAAGGGAGAAAAGAGACCATGTGGCCACATGGATGGCTCACAGGAATGCATCAATGATTCCATCATTGGGTAACATGAGACAAAGATAGATGCTTTCAGTTTCATGGCAGGCTCAGCACCCATGTTTAACTCATTAGTAATCCTACATGTTAGCCATGTGTTCACTATTAGATTCTCTTTCCTAATAGTGGAACTCAGAGCCCTTCCTTCCATGTTGTAATCATAATTGCAGAAGTGTTTTTTTTCAAACATTGAAACTTTACAATACAATCATACAATGGCAGCCTTGGCTGTGATATTTTATGTAGCATCATAATATGTGTTTGCAGGAAGGTAATGAACAAGGCAGTCTGACCCCTTTTACAAAAAGCTTTATTTAAAAAGAAAATTATGTGTCTTTATGTGTGTACCTTCCGTTTGGGTGAGGGTGCCCATAGGATCAGAAGAGGGTGTTAGGTTCTGGGAATTAGAGTTACAGATGGTTTGTGCCATTTAACACTCCTTCTGAGAACCAAACTCTGGTCTTCTGGAAGAGCAGAAGGCATGTTTAATCACTGAGCTAACCATCTAGCTACCTCACCTCCTCCACCGTTTTTTTATTCTTGAAGAACAGGCATAGCTGCAGAGATAGATATCAGAAAGAACTGAAGCTGGCCTTCAGCAGATGCAGCTTCAAACATCTTTGCAATGTTTGTAGACTTGCTGGCCGCTGGTGTTTGCAGTCAGAAATGATAACACAGGGCTAGGGAGACGTTTCGAGCACTGACTGGCTGCTTTTTCAGAGGACCTGGGTTTAATTCCCAGTACTCATGTGGTACCTAATAACCATTTGCAATTTCAGCAGACATTCACAAACAGCAGCACCTATGTGGCACACAGACATATATGCAGACAAAATACCTTATATATAGCATAGAATAAAAAAGAAAAGCAACAGCTTTCCCTGCAAACCTCCCCACTGGATGCTTCTCTCTATTTCTCTCTCTGTAAAAGAAACACATAGTAATTGCATATAATATTTTTATTTAACAATATTTATGGAATTCAGTGTGATAATTCAATACACATATATACTGATGACAAGATTTTCTGTATGGTTCTTATTTCTTGGTTTTCCTGATGTTTCTCTTCTCTTCTCTTCTCTTCTCTTCTCTTCTCTTCTCTTCTCTTCTCTTCTCTTCTCTTCTCTTCTCTTCTCTTCTCTTCTCTTCTCTCCCTTTCCCCCTCCCCTTCCCCTTCCCTTTCCCCCTCCCCTTCCCTTTCCCCTTCCCCTTCCCCTTCCCCTTCCCCTTCCATTTTCTTTTTCTCTCTCCCTTTCTTTTGCTGGGATTATTGCTGTTTGATCTACCCCTCCTTCTCTCTCTCTCTCTCTCTCTCTCTCTCTCTCTCTCTCTCTCTCTCCCTTCCTTGCTCCCTTTCTTCCTCTCCTACACTCTCTTTGTGGGTCTGTGTCTTTTTTTTCAAAGTAAATACTTGAGATTAGAAACAGCTTGTTAGGAGAAAGCCTATCCCATCGTCCAAACACAGCAGGCCTTGATGAACAGAGTCACTCTATGGTTTTAGAGCTTTATTGTAGAAAGGCAGGGGGAAAGAGAGAAGGTGAAAGAGAGAGACTGGCCATGGCCAAGAGGAGAGAAGGGGGAAAAGGAGAGAGAGAAGACAGGCTAGAGTAAGAGTGAGAGAGCAAGAGGGTGAGAAGAGAGAGTAAGAGAGGGAGGTGGGACCAAGCAGCCCCTCTTATGGTGGGCTGTTATCTTTACTGTTGCTAGGTAACTGGGAGGAGTTTAGCCTGAAGGTCAGAAGCTTGCGACATTGTCTATGTGACTAAAAGCCATGCTTCTCCTGTGGGGGCTGAGGGGGCAGTAACTTTGACAAGAGCCTTGAGTCCAGGAGACATGAGGGAACACCTACCATGCCATGTAGGTAAATTATCATCACTCTGGTTTAGACGTCTGGTTCAGACCTCAGCTTGACTGGAGACCAGACTGTGTATAGCCCAATGCCCAACAGTTGTTCATTTTTGTTTTCCCCATAGTTTCAGGAAAGCAGGTTCTTGGAGTACACAGCTAAGTAGTTTGCAAAGTGATTGTCTTTCAGGGATAAGGAACTAAAAGGGTTCAATCCCTAAAACCCATGTTTAGAAAAAAAGCCAGGCATAGTGGAATGTGCTTGTAATCTGAGCACTGGGGAGATGAGTCAGGTGAATTTCTTGGGCTGGCTGGTATCCTTGGCAAGTGAGAGATTCTATCTCAAAAATCAAGATGAAAGGTTCCTGGAGGGTGACAGTTCTAGTAATTATTTTTTGGCTGTTACCTGCATGTGCATAAATGTACACACACACACACACACACACACACACACACACACACACACACTCACGCGGTTCCTTTTCTGTTTTGTCCTCTAAGATAAGCATTAAATATAAGCCCATTTTAAAGAACAAGGTCTCTTTTTCTGTGAGGTGTTCTTGTGAGTTGTCGCTTGAAACAATATGTTTAAGCCCCAATCCCTGGTACTTGTGAATGGGACTTTATTTGGAAAGAGGGTTTTTTTAGCTGAGGCTTTAGTGGCATTGTGGCTCCTAATCTTGTAACTGATGTTTTTATGAGAAGAGGGATGTTGGGACATGTTGGGAAAACACTGTGGAGATGGAAGCAGAGCCTGGGGATATATTGGGACAACTATAAATATTATTGGCTTGGAGTCAGAGAGTAGCATGGGGTCAGATTTTGAACAGAGCCTCTAGAAGAGTCACCTTTCTAATGCTTTGATTTCAGATTTTATCCTCCAGAACCAGAAGAAAGGAAACACCTGACATTTTAAGGCTTGTAGTTGGGGTACTTTGCTATGGTGGCCCTGGCAAATGAATGAGTGAACTTTCCCCTACATGAATGCCTTCCCTAACATCACAATAAATATGTGAGCTATTTCCTTCTTATCTGAAAATTCCCAATCTTACAAAAAATGCCAATGTATCATTTATTCTTTCACTAAAACACTGTTGAGACTCTTATAAGTCAAGCAAGCTCTGGACACACACACACACACACACACACACACACACACACCACTTTCTTATGGCATTATTCCAGCTAATTAACCCCTTTCCCCTCTGTGATTATGCAGCACTTCATAGAAGCCTTTAGTGTAGCCCTTTTCACAGTGCACTTTATGTAGAATTTTAGCTTTTTGATCTCTAGGTCCTAATGATCCTTACTACCTCCTGCATACTGCTTCATGTTTAATAAATCCAAGAAATAAGTGAGTTAATGATGGACTAAAAATCACATTAATGATAATCACAGGGAAATATTAGCTCACTGCCAAAGAACATATGGAAAGCCATGATCTTTTTGTTGTATATATGTATCTGTGGTATTCATGTATATGCGTATGTGTATTCTTATGTCTAGAGGTGTGTATGTGTGTGTATTATGTGAGTGTATATGTGGGTGTAGGTATGGGTACATGTGTATGGGAGCATGCATGTTCAAGAGAGAGTGTGGAAGGTGGGAGAGGAAAAGGAAGAAAAGGGGGAACAACCTGGAGTGTCATTTCTACCTTTCTATTTGAGATAGGGTCTTTCATACACTTAGAACTGTTCTAAGTAAGTCACCCACCTATGCACATGCAAACACACACACACACACACACACACACACACACACACACACACACACACACACATTAATGCCACGCATACAGGTCAGAAAAAAACAAGTTAGAAGTTTCCAATAGTTCCTTTGGAAGTGAGTAATAAGGCATATTCCTTATATATAATGAATATGAGTTTTAGTCTACTTTTACTCATTCATTCATTCATTCATTCATTCATTCACTCACTGGGTTTATTAACATTTAACTGGCACCAGACATGATACTGCAAGCATTAAAAATTATGAGTACATAGGTGGCCACTAAGTCTCAGAGATCTGCCTGTCTATGCGCGTCATCTTTTTTTTTTTTTCCTCTCTTTATTAGATATTTTCTTCATTTACATTTCACATGTTATCCAGAAATTTTCCCTTACCCTCCCGCGTCCCCGCCCTGCTCCCCTACCCACCCCCTCCCACGTGATGGCCCTGGCATTCCCCTGTTCTGGGGCATATAGAGTCTGTATGACCAAGGGGCCTCTCCTCCCAGTGATGGCC